>CM034008.1:17011328-17054625 GCA_019603395.1 Cyrtorhinus lividipennis
TTTTCCACGAAATCTCGACTGCCTGCCTCGTAAATGCGGTTGATAAACAAGGGCTTCCACCCCCTTCCGCTGTTTCTCATTGTTGTGGATCCTTTAGAAAACCCTCGTTCTGTGTATCTCGTCAAGCAAACACGGGGACTAGAATAGAGTTTCTGTGTGTGTGTTTTTCCAGGCAGATTGTAAGTTAATTCGTTCGTGCGACGTTCGTGAAAGACTTTGGGGTTTATGCAGGTAATTTCCAGTGTACTATCAGTCAAACTCAGGCTCGATTTAATTTTTTCTTCTTCAAATTTTCAAAAAATCTACCCTTTTAATTTATAGGTCATTTCATAGGTTTTGGTAATTGAGTTGAGAGTTTTTCCATTTTGTTTTGGCTTACGGAGGTAAAAGCGTACAAAAGCCGACGTTTTACTATGCGCTAACGTCGCTTTTTATACTCATATTGACATGAATTCATTACCTACGTAGTAAGATGGTTTCACTTTGAAAAAACGCTGCAAATTCTTTCACAGGGGTTGGTTATCCCTTGGACCAGGCGCACGGAGACTCGTTCCAATCGATGATGATACCCCTTACGCCTAGGTACCAGAAATCTCGAGAAACACGTGTTCAAAATGGGTAGATAGATACCCATTTTGGCCCATAACCTCATCCAGAGGGCGCCAATTGTTCCGGGACCCATTTCATTGGATTTAGCGTCCAAAATTTAGTGGACAATTATACCCCATACGCCTAGATCGCCAAAAATCTCGAAAATCCTATCCCGAAATTCAAGGAATTCCAACCAAAATTATATTGATAATTTATACAAGATGGACTTTAACTTACTCAGATTTTGCTTGAAAGTTGAACGTTCAATTAATTAAAATTGAGAAAAAAAATTGTGATTAAACCACAATACTAAGTTTCTACAATCTGGTGACCGCTAGTTCTGGAAAAAGCCGCCTGGCATCACTCAAGTTGATCGGATAGAATGGTTTCCTGTCTTTTGACTCTTGTTACTCTTCAGTGAGTTTGCATAGGGGATGTAAGTCGCCAAGGTTCAACTCTGAGCAAGGCCTGATTGCCGCTAGAGCGCAGTCATAACGGTTTTATAATTCAATTCATCATATTTCTCTCAACTATACGCTCTCATCACGGCACTCGCATCTCATTCCTGTACTTCTGTGAAATTGTGATGATTGTGAGAAGCCGTAATCCGCTTAGAGGTCGTAGGCTGCCTAAGACAAAAAGTAGACTGTTGAATTGTCACTTTTTCTTTTCCACGATAGGCGTTTTGTGTGTAAGTATACTCTGAAGATTGTACTTTAGTGGGTGTTTACCGTTTTGAACACCAACCAATGATACAATGCGATGTATCTTTGAGCGTAGTTGTTACAGCCAGTTTACAGTTCACAACACCAACCCCCATTTTGCACTCACAAACGAAATCCAGCCGTTTTCCCCCTCAATTCCACCAAGAGTCTTCTTTACCCTCTACGAACCTTCCCGACTTCCTGAGGAAGTGGGTTGTACCCCTCGTACCTACTACAATGGGCCATATATCACCTCTTGTACACCTTGAGAGATTCTTATCTCATTCGGACCACCCTTTGGAGATACCAAAATCGAATAATAGGCCTATCACGTCAAAACGCGCAGTGGCTGGTCGCTTTTCATGTCTTCATTCTTGAATAGACGTCTATTTATCGCCCGTACAGATCTGGTTGCGTTGCCTACCTCATTTGCTTACGTTATGATTGAGGCGGACACTACCCTGGTCGGACAAAAGATTCCATTCATATTCAATACCAGCATTCTCATTTGACCCTCTCACTTTCGTTTGTCTATGTGGTGGACGCAAACTGCATTTTATCTTTATTAAATATGTCACGTCTGATTGATTAGTTCGTATTGTTGTTTGACTACAGTTGTAGGCCTGTTGGATGTGAAATTCTCGCCAATAGCGATCAATGACAATTTCAATTTCGATTACAAAACAATTTTCTCGTTTCCAAATGAAGCTTGAATGGAGCATAATATTGTCAGGAATTGAGGGGCAAATCCTCAAATATTGTCACTTCCTACCCACCGCGAGGGACTTCAGTTACGTCACACCCTTAGCTGACCCTCATCAAGGGAACCTATGAGCCCTTTACTGTACATAAGCGCTCCAAGCGGCGAAAGTTGTAGACTGCCTGGATGTCAGTTTTGTTCTCAATGTTCTCGCAATGACGTTATAAAACGTGGTATATGAAACCGAGCTTACAATGTATTGTTTTTCAACAACTAATATTTTAGTTTTATTCACATATACACAACCCAGTGAGCCAATTTGAGTTTCAGGATGAAATCTATCCTTGATATAAAATAATGAAATAGCAGTGTATATCGTTCTATGACCTCAATACATTTTAAACTATCAACTGCTTCAAGCTGAACTTCTGACTTAAATACAAAAATCATTCGTCCATGCCAGAAACAATGATATATATCACCCAATGTTTGCCTCAATATCAGCGCTTAATGCAGGAAATCATGTCATTATCACTCTCCCTGTCATTTTTTAAGGCATATTGTACTTGTCTGGCCAATATTTGGCCAAATTGTGTGTTTTAACATTGGACGTTTAAGTATGGTTGGAGTCTGTGGCAACCCTGGGGCGTTGAAACCTCCCTATTGGTCACAGATTGCTGTGGGGGGCGGCCATAGTTGATTCTTGAGGTTAGGTTTACGATTGATGTCAAAAAATAATGTACAAAGACGATTAGTGGGGTATTAGGGTCCGTATAAATTCTCCGTTTGAGGAATCCATGTTTTAAGTATCCAAAATTTATTAGATGATTCTCAAAAACTCATTTTTAAAATGCTGATTCTTGTTCGTACTTCGCTACCGTATAGGAATGGAAATTACTGGTGTCTTTTCTGTCAACAAACCGTTCCTGTTTCGCATCGAAGTATCCCGTTCGGCAAATACACCGTAGATCTCGAACTTCTTCAAGAGCTTAGCTGTTGAGGATTGTGACAAAACAAATCGTGATTCCGTTCGAAAAAAAAAAGTTTCCAACCCCTCATTCCAAGAGCCAATCAAACAACTTCCTTTCACTTTCTATTGACGAATCCCGAATCTTTTTCTCTCTCCTTCGGTATAACGTGCGCAGTGTACACAAGGTGAAGGTTGACAGGTTTGGTTAGTCACGTAGGTGCAGTTTCCTCTGGACCGTGTTGCTCCGTCCGGTATTCGAAATGACAAACACGTTTTCTTCTTCTTTTTCGTCTCTCGTTCATTCGAAACGGCAAAAACCTTCCTTTTTACGTAGCTAGACCGAAAAGACAATCGACAAAATTCCAAAACAACATTAATCAAGACCGTTCACCAAACGTTTTGACGTTAGAAATTTTGAACAAAATTGAGCTGGCGTTTCCGGCAAACATTAATTTTCTGTCGACCACCTTTTGTGAATGGAGGTTTAACCCCCACTACGCATGTCAACGTCAAAGAAGCCTTTCACTCATCGATTCTCTTCACCCCTGACGTTTTTCCTCGACCCAAAGCCGACGTCAAAGACAGTATAAATCGCCTTCAGCCTTTCCAATCCTTTTGTACCCTCGCCCTGAGACCTTACTTTACGGAAAAGGCAGCATCTAGTGGGAATTTTTTTTTAATTAAGAAAAGAAGCCCGCGCACCTCAAACACCCCCTCCCCGTTCTTACGTGCTCTTTCGTTATCAAAAAGCCGGAAAAACCTCCAGGCACCCAAGAAAAAAGCTTACGACGGAAAGAAAAAAAAAAAAAAAATGAAAGGGCTAAAAGAAGGGAGGCTGTTATCCTTGGAAGTCTGGGTTTCTAATTAACCCTCATAAGAGCCGTCGTAATTGAATGAGGTATTCAGGAAAAGAGTCGATTCGGGATTATGAAAACTTTCTTTCCGCATTAATCAAAAAACGTAAGATACCCAGATTAATTTTCACAACGACGTTACTTCGCTACCTGCAGAGAGTTTGTTGAAGATTTATTCTGGACAATTTTCAGTTAGTTTCAGTTAACTATGTTATTAGAGGAAGATTCATAACAATCCTGTGAGCAAATGTGTGCCCAATTTTCGTTAAAGTTCCCCAAAGAGGTACCCATCAGCTGGTAGAGAGGACCCTTCCCTGACCGATCACGAGAAATTCAGGAATAGTTGGAAATGGTTTGAATTTAATCATGAAAAAGAAAGTATTCATTTTGAGTAGGATTACTTTGTCTTTTCTACTGTTACTCTACAGCTTTACAGCCCTCAACATCCCCACGCAGGTTTCATTTGAATTCATTCTCAAATTACTCGTTGTTTCCTAAGAATGGCTGACACTGTAAGATTCCAAAAGTAAAATTCCAGTCCTGAGCCCCTTCCTATCGCAGTTTTCAGGTGAAGAGCGCATGCGCGCCTCACCGTATGGGGATACATATGGGACAAGGGTTTTTTTCTTGCAATCTCTCTCGCCTCTGTAAACTTACTTTGAATATTCACTTACTGTGAATTGAAGCTGCACCCGCTCCCTCGTAGGTGCACGTTACATGTTATCTGATAGTTGAATTTCGGCTAGGAAGTACGTTTTTTATCCGTGGAAACTTTTTTCTGAAAGGTAGGAAGGTTGGGGTTGTTATTTTCCTCTTAGGATTTCCTGTTGAGGGAAAAACTTTTTCCTTTTCTTTGCTTGTTGACTCAACATGGAGTGTTTAGGCTGAAATGGTTGTCTTCTTTATAAAACAAGAAGATCATTGGAGAAACAAAATGGTCAATTTGAATGATTTTGATTTTGCACACAATATTTCTCGTCAATTAAATAAACTCTGGACTTCTTGTCATCCAGTTTGTCTTGTGGCATTAAGAGCATTCATTATGTAACGAACTGAAGATGGGGGAATCAATTATAACGAACCCACATGAACGAAAAGAGCGAATAAATCTTTAATAAAGGCGAGAAACAAGACGCGTTTGACCTTTATAAGATCCTATCGACGTGAAAGGCCACACAGCTGCCCCTATTCGTAAGCTACAGGACCCCCAGACCCCCAAATGGCCAGATAGCCATCAGAGGATGAGGACCGTCAACCGTGCTTAGCGCCTAGGGCTCGGACACCGTTTGTCATGCCCTTAGTGGTGGAGAAGGGCATCTAGATAGGAAGAAATATCGGCGAGGATGTGTTTCAATCTGTCGTCCGGCTCATGGGTCAATTTTGAGTATCAGTCAGTTGGATTTTTATCTGGTTTTAACTGCAACAACAGGCATGGCTGATGAGGGCTAAGGGCAATCCTCATGGAGAATCAAAACGCGTATGCGCTTCTGCACCCAATGACGACCCAGTCAGATCATTCATGATGACGCGTAGGGGGGACTGATGGTCAATTTTGACTGTCTCTTGATAATATGGTCAAGGCAAGCTCCTTGAAGACAAACCAACCAAACGCCTCACAGACAAAATCAGCTGCCTGAGCAACCATGAGCTGACAGAAGTTTCTCTGCTTGACTGTATGGTGTAATGGTTGTATTTCCTGTGTTTTGGGCAGAGAGAGTTTCATGGCCCTACTAATCCCAGGTCAATAAAATTAGCTAATCTATCAGCATCGTACGAGTTAGCCATCTATAGTGTATGTTGTAGATATGTGAAGTACGACCATGGAGGCTTATGGCTGTCTTAGCTACTCCTGACTAAGCCGAGATTCTCGCTCCGATGGTTGGATGGTTTAGTGATACTATACGACCTGAACGCGAGATTTGGCTCAACGATGTAATAGATACCCAAGGACGGCGTTCAAAGACAGGGACGGCTTCCTATTTAGCGGCCATTAGCCGGCGTTTGGGTGAAACGATGGCAAGGAGAGGGGGGAGAGGGTTCTTTTGTAACGTAGTTAAGAGGCGCTATGTTTGACTTGGGTTAACGATAGGGGCTCTCCAAATGGCGAACATCCCGAGCCCTGGTGGGAACGATGGAACTGATGGAAATGAGTGGGTTTTAAGGGTTCGAAGGGTAACGGAGGATGGGCCATTTCTGGGGGTTATCAGGTGCTATTAAGCCTCTATTGGCAAACTCGTTTAGTTCGAAGGCTCGTTATTGCTGGGAAAATTCAACATCAGATTGAGAGACTAAAAATGATTTGGGAAAAACAACTTCTCCCTTGCAAAATGACGTATTCGTTATTTAAAAAACGCTGCAAATTATCTCATAGTGGTTTATTACTCTTGGTAAATTTAGCTCAAGTGGGAAACCATATCTTGAGTTCTATAAAAAGACACTTCATTCGCAATTAAGTAAAAGTAAAAATGTTTGTATGTTAGTAACATACTGCCTAAACCCTGTTTGAATCGATCCAAATTTTATGGAGGGAGAGTATAGAGTTGCGTTCCCCTTGCGTTTAGATCTACAATTTCAAATCCACTTTAAATATACCCATTTTTACCATAATTTACAGTTTTCTGATGAATTTCAAGGCTCACCCACCGTTGCCAAATTTGGGCTAATTGGCAGATGTGATGAAGCACATACAAGCACTCGTACAATCGTATGTAGGTACACAGATACCCTGTACATATTAGAGTAATTTACTGAATGGGGTGCGAATTGTGATAATACAACAGAGGGGCGCCTGGGAAAATCCCTAGAAGACAAGAGTGCCTGGGGACCCCCCCCCCTCCCGGATCCACCGCTCTGGAGAGGGGAAGGTCCTAAAACACTTGAGTGGCGGTCCACACAAACATGACCTAAATTCAAAATTTTAATTTTTTTGGAAATTTTCTACTACCAAAAATGGACGACAAGACGGTGGACGGACATAATCTAGACATCTTGAAACCCAAACTGTCAAATTTAGGGGCAAATTTGAGCATGGAATGATGGAAGTACCTATTCAAGGAATTTTAAATCAAAACTTCTCCAAAAAAGTTATTATTCTACATTGAATACTCTACTTGACCAGTATACGGAGTAGGATCAGTGTGGCAGATTGGTTCAGCGTGCGAAATTGAGTAAACAACCATGTCCAACTCGCCTGGGTTCTCAAAAATGTCAAAAACCCGTTTTTAAGATACCGGTTTCTGCTCATAAATTCCACCCGTTGATGGCAATTAGTTCAACATTAATTTAAGTAACATTTAGTCGACTATTCTTCTTATGTTCCGAAAATCTGAAATATCCGTTCATTGTTGACGCCAAATGTCTATTTCTAATTTTGAAAATGCCTTTTACAACCGGAAACACAACAGTCACAACATTTCACGAAGAACCCAGGCTCCTCGGGAAGACGTCTCGACTCAGCTGGTTGTCGTAGGACGATGACGGGCGTCAACAACGAGGGAAGACACATCAACTAATGACTAATTTTAGCGTCGAATATGGGAGCCCCGAAAACCCTTGCGAGCTAAAGAGGAAGCAAAAGGGAATATAGGGTGCCCGTCGCGCTCCATTATCAACTTCTGTTCCTTTGATCCGAGCAAATGGTCTGTTTGTACCGTCAAATTAAACCACTATATATACGGGGGAGAGAGATTCGAACGGAGGGAAGATGCCGTCCCCTTCGGCCATCTGATTCAATAGGATGTTGAGTGATTCTGAATGTTTTGATTTTTCAAAAATACTCGTCGAATATCCGCCATTAATTTTCCTATGGGGTTCATAGCTAGTTCGCTCATTATTGTGTGACCAGATAGAAATTCACGGGTGAGATTTTATTCTGAGACAAATTGTTAGCCTTATTGTGGCCAACACGGACTACAGATATACTGATTTTGACGTTTTTTGGGGACCTAAACGCGCTGGGTACGATTTTTCACCGGATTTTAGAGCGACAAATCGATTTGTATGGTTCCGTGACAGATTGCCGCACTGTGGAGGACTTTTTTTTTTTTATTGATCAAGAAGGGTATTTTGAAAAATTAAGCTCGATAGTTATCAGTAACTATGCTTTACTTTGGTTTATTATCCCTGTAATAATGGACCCATGTTTTCATGCCGGAGGTCGATCGATGTCCAAAAAATCGAGAATTCCGTCGATGACAGCAGAAAATTTTCTAAAAACTTGAAATTTGGATCAGTGATATTTTCCTAGTTCATGTTGGCTCCACGAAACTCCTTTTTCTGCCCGATTAGCCCATATTTGGGGAGGTAGTAGGAGACAATGTGCTTTTAATGAATTCGATGTTGGGGATTTTTCGGAAATTAGGCACGAGAGTTGTCATTTTTCAATAAATTTTGTACGCTTGAATCCATTGAGATGCTCGTTGGGTATAACGCTACTCATTAGACGAGGGTATGGGTCAAAATGGGTATTTTGAATTCATCTTGTGGGCGGCCGATGGATTCGATTGTAGATGGAATGCGCTGATGAGCCCAACAAATTGCTAAATGATAATCAAGTTTGTGGTGATTTGAGGGCGCATTTTTCACCAAAGGATTACATTCTCAGGTATCGGTTTCCGTGATAGTTTGCCTTGAGCTGACGTCCGCCATCGTATATCAGTCGTAATCTCGTCACCAAGTCACTCTTGGGCATCTACCTTGAATCAATATCCGCCCGAAAAGGTTTCATTCCATTTCCCCTACGACTCCATCTCATGTCGATCCCTATCTTCGGGGTTTACCCTCTTCGACCCGGTTTATCGAAGGTTTTTGTCAAGTCGGACCCCTCAGTTGGGCACGATGGCTTCTTCTCAAACTACCGGAAGGTTGAGTCCTCGTAGGGCGGACTTTTCGCCGACTTATCGAACCCGAGTCAGTGGGAAGGTCAATATTTTATCGAAAATTGCCTTAAAGGCACTTTATTCACGCTCACCAGCTCAGTTTGATTCGTGAAATGAGCGCAACCGAGGGCTAGAGAGTCCTAATAATATCTAATGATTTTAGAATAATTTAATAATTTAATAATTTTTAGAATAATAAACAAAATATATACTCCCGTCCTACAATTCAATGCCCATTAGAAAATTGCTGAGAGTGTTTGTTCGTGCAATTTGTATCCGCTAGGTGGCGCTAATATCGGCTAGTGTGCAGAGGCTCGGTGTTGAAAGAGGGTTACCAGTTAATATATATTATGATGACAAACAACCCTTGGGTACCTGTATATGATGAAATTGTATCTTCTAGTTGTGTAGTTGTGACAATTTATATTTTACTTGATTATGCTGTCGTAGATAGTCTTAAGTATTACATTACAATTGACAGAGTGAGTTGGTGGTGATGATAGATGTGCTTGAAGAGCTTTTCAGTTTCTTCTCCTTCAACACCGATCATACTTTAACTGTAATCAATACATCTTTCATGCGCAGAAGGCCCCTGCAGAAGGTTTGGACCACAGAATAACTAATATGATGTATACTTCTTTGCATACTGGGCATGTTTCCACTGAGTTGTCCGCACCAAGCCAACATATGAAAATTGAGATGCGCTATCATGACTGATTTTGTCGTATTCTTCAGTTTCATAAGCCACACACTGACTGCAGTGGTGCACAGTATCTCCAAGACGACAAATTAGTCTATTTAGGGGTATAGCTTTTGATTTAGAAGAAAATTGGATGAAATGAGGTGCAGGGAGATCCACCGGGCTGGAAGACAATCCCCGGAGGACCTGGATGAGAAAGGAGCCAATATCTCCAGTCGATCAATCCCCTTTGAAGAGCGGACTCCGAGCCTGGAAGAGGCATCTTATACCGGCCAAAGACAAGAGCCAAGATGGGAAGGACGCTGGGTTCCTATTTTAGGCTCTAATCGGGCGGGAGTCCCGTCGCAATCAGGATGAGACCCCCTTTACGATAAAAGAGCGAGAAAAAGAAAAGCCTTCGACTCTCTCTGTCCGAAGGAGAGGAAACCCTGCAAGGGAAAGGCTGTTAGATGAAGGATTCGAAGAGGAGAGAAAAGGTTTTTCTTCTGCTCCTCCATTATGTGCCAGCGACTGTTTCTCTGACTGAAAAGACGACGAAAAAACGAGCCCTTGAACTGCGAGGGCGGTAGAGACAAATTGAAAAAGTCAATGTAATGCCAACAAAACAACAGAGTCATCAGGAGAACGAAGGAAAATGAGACTACTCAAGCAGAATATTCCCTTATGCCATCCAGTTTGCCTGTTTCTAAATCAATTTTTCAGATTACCTTCACAATAAATGTCAGTTAGATTTGTTGGAATCCATCGGCAGATGGACCAGGGGTTGGTGAATGAATTCGGACCAGAATGGGAAAAATAGGTATAACAGTAGTTGTGGAGTGTCCCGGGCCCATTCCAATGAATTCAGCGTCCAAAATTTGGTAGAAAATGAACCCTAAAATCTCGAAAATTCATTTTTTGATTAACATTCGGACCCCCCTTTTTCATTCGTCTGATCGAGTTTGGATATAACAACTGATTACCCATTTGATGATTTGTGAGGGGAGGGAAATTGGGGGAAAGCGTCCGCTGAAGGGCAAAAATGCGTTGTGCTCTTCCTAATCAGTGATCCGTTTGCCTTTTCCACGTTCTCGTCCACCTTTTGAAACTTACAGCAGCTCCCAGAAGTGTTGCAGCAACTCTCAGCACGTCCATCCAGTGTATAAGGTGCCTTCGGAAGCTCTCCAGGGTAATTTCAGTTACATCCCCAAACTCTCCGAACACGTAGCCTGGACGTGTTAAGCTCAAGATTGTCTTCCCCCTCCTCTCACGTTCGAACGCTGCATGAGCTCTTCCCCTTTTTGTGAGCCCTCGAAGTTGAGGTTCTCCCTGCAGACCGACATAACAAACAGGAGGGAGGGCCGTCGACTTGCCATTAATGTGGAGGGGTTCCAAGGTGGGAAGGTTACACGGGCTAATTCGATCTTTTCCTGCCGGTGGAAAGAAATCGATATCAAAACACCCTGAGGGCGGCGACTGCTTTTACACGAACCTGCATTTCCCCGATCTTTCTCAACAAAGGTCGACTTTCTGACTCCCTTCGCACTGGTCATGAGTATATATGAGTCCAACTGTATGAAGCAGCTGAACCCAAATAAGATGCAGGACAGATCTGCTCCAGTTCATGACAATTCTCCTCACTTTCTACATTGCAGGCACATTTGACTTCAAATTCCCTGCACTCAACTTCATATTTACTTCACCGTTCGTAAGTGTTGTGACTAGCGTTCTCCAGAGCTCCTATATACACCTACACGGAAGCCTATTTTGCCAGAGGGCCGATCGTTAGATCGTTACGGATCGGCAGTGACGCCTCCTGGCCTGGCCCCGGTACCGGAGTTGCTCTCATAAGTCACGCAGGCCTTTCTGTGCCCTCAGGCTCACCCGAAATCAGGCAGCTTTGAGTGCCGAGTTGAACGATTAAAGGCTTAGCTGGAGAACTCGCGCTGTGAAGACCAAAAGTCCCCTACGACGACGAAGTTGTGCTATGGGTGGCCAAATTTTAAATACCTTAGAATATGGATTTCTTGTCCTACATGTACTTTGTCCATGTCCTACCAAAATAATTTCTAAAAATGATGCGAATTCATTCTTTGACCCAAATTAGTCCTGGAAACGCCACACTCACCGTTAGATAGTTTTTTAAAGATTTTAAATTTTGGTCAGGAACGTGTTTTGGGCTCAAGATAGTCACATTTCAGCTCTACCGGACCACATTTGTGGAGAGAGTGTGTTAGGGGTCAAAATGTGTTGTTTGAAAAATGGGTTTTCGAGATTATTGGCGATCTAGGCGATTATAATAGGTATAATTTTCCACTACTCCCTAGATCGGTTGTCGCTCACCTGAAGAGGTTAAGTATGGGTCAAAATGGGTATCTATATTAATTTTGATAGTGGGTTTTCGAGATTTTTGGGTACCTAGGCGTGTGGGGTATCATTTTCGACCAAATTTTGGACGCTGAATCCAATAGGACGGATCCTAGACCGATTGACGCCCACCCGTAGTGAGTATGGGTCAAAATGGGTATCTAAGTAATCATTTAGAACGTGGGTTATCGATATTTTTGGTACTTCGGCGTGTGGGGTATAATTTTCCACTAAATTTTGGATGCTAAATCGATTTGAATGAGTCTGGGATGCTCCGTACTCACTGTTTCCCTCCATTTTATCCATTCTCCTGGTCCGAGGAATAACCAACCCGTGTAAATGAATTCACATCGTTTTTGGTCTAGACTGATCAAAACGCCAATCGTCAAATTGTGGTGCCGATTGGAGCGGTGTCATTACATAGGTTGATTATTTCAGAAATAATTATCGAGAAAATGGTTCGTTTTTTGGAAAAGAGAAGAAGAAGGATAATAATAGTGAGAAATTCGAATTACCGTCGTCGGACGTTCGCCGGCTGTGCAACTGTCACGTCACGGACGTGCCTGATTCAACCTGTTTTCTCCGTAAGTTTTCGTCACGCTCAAGAATTCTCACATCTAAAAATTTCGACTGAGCTCGTCCTAAAATATCGAATCTCACGGAAGCGTTCACGACGTGGGAACACGGTTGTTTGCCAACATTCAAACAACCCTTATCAAATTCTACCCAAAGAACTCCCAAGTTCAACTTTGATAGACCCCCTTCGAAACCTAAAAGCTCGTTTAGAAGCGCTAGATGATCGTAAAAACTCAATTTTATTGGCGCCGTACTTCACACGTCGAGTTTCGTGTTAGGTTTGGCCTTTCTTCCGTCGGCTAGGCGAGATATTAAATATAAAATCCCTCCCATAAAGTAGATTGGGTAGATACATTCGGATATTTTACGGGATGATTGCGGGACGTCGGTTTTATAGGACCAGTCTCTTCGAATGAAGGTGTTTTTTTGTCACCTGCGATGTGACCACCCGAGGAATCAGATATCGGCCTCCCGCTGGTTTAAGTAGGGAATCTTGAAGACTATCTTCCATAAGGCAGATTTTCTTGTTTTCTTCAGAAATTACCTGATTAACACGTTAGCTTTCGTTTGCATCTTACTAGGTCATTTGAACATGAAGTAGCATAGAAAGGCCCAAAAGCAGCTTTCGCCAAGTATGTAAGCACCTTCAGAGCAATCATGGGTATAATTTTTCATTCAATTTTGGGCGCCTTGGGAGTTTCAGACCGCATTAGGGCACAAATCAAAATAAGTACATTTTGTTCTTTCATGTAGAATTTGTTCCTTTTAAGAGACTGAAGATGATTCTTACGAGAAATTCTGAAACGCTGAGGGATTGTAAACTTGTTATTTTCGAAAATCTATTTCCGAAACCAATTTGAAAACAGAGATAAACCTAAGAAATCATTTACATGCAAATCTCCTATCTGTCGATCGCTTCGAAGTTGACTCCGTGGGCGATGTTTCCGGTGACGTCTCACGTTGACAGGCGGTGCCAGGCAGGTTTGGTAGCGTATGGTGAAAATTGATAAGATAACGAACTCGAATTTTCAAGATAAAATCCCTCCTGGAAAACGATAATTGGTTTGACGAGAGTTTCCAGCTTTTTTACGATCGGCCAAAGTTTTACGGCGGCTGTATATTTCTCTGGCAATCGGAGATTTTAATCCCGGGTCGGTATTCCATTCATTTTATCGCTAAGAATGAATATTATGGTCCTGTCATTTACATCGAACGTTCCTGGAAGGCTGACTATAGTTTTTGCTTTCAACCAGTAGGTAACAAGCTCGCTATGACACACCTAGAATAATATTTTGGAGTAATTTGCCGTGAGCTATAAGCAATATGCTGTGTTGGCACTCATCAATGATATACAGGGTGTCCCACCAGTTGTCCCCTCCCCCCTCCCTCCCGCCAAAATCCTTCAAATTGGACTAAAAAAGGAAAACTTTTTTAAAATTATTTATTTGCATTTTATCATATCATATTTGACTGCGCAATCAAGCGCAAAATCTCGAAAACGCATCCGAAATGGGTAGATAGATACCCATTTTGACCCATATCCCTTTCCAGCGTGCGCCAATCGTTCCGGGAATCATCTCTTTGAATTGATCTCTTAAAATTCGATTGGTGGAAATCTTTCAATATGAAGTCATCCACGTATCATTTCAGGTGAAAAGGGTACTTTATTCCAGACTAGATGTTTGAATTGATACGTTCATAGACTGAAGAGCGCTCTAGGGGCAGTTTCGCGAAGGTGGGAAGTTCATTACACATCCCTTCAATTTGAATTTAGAGATGCTCGACTATTCGAGGCCATTTTTGTTTCAGATTGGCTGTGACAATGTCTATGAACAAAACAAAAACAAAAACCTTGATTTTTGCTTAAAATGCTTTATTCTCTGGCAATATTGAAGGTTAGCTCCTCTCCACAGTCTGTTTTGGCATGTGAAAGAGCCACGCTTGTGGCCAGGGATGATATACTGGGGGTGGCCATCTTGGGGGGCTAGAGATCTCCACAGGACTATAAAACACTCCCTAGACCTCACCCTCGTTTAGAGCTTACTAGCAATTTCCCACGAGAAGGAAACACCCTCAGATGCCACCGTTAATAATGAAACAGGTATTTTATTTTTTAAACCCCCTTTAGAATCTTGTTATTAAGAATTGATGCACGAAACATTCTTTTCCTCGTTCCCTCTTTTGATCGCAAGCCTCAGCTATGCTTTTGCTAATGATTTTACCGGGGCACGTGCCAGCTTTTAGTCGTCGGGAAGAGGGTTTTACTTCCCAATTTTCGTTAATTGCATTTTGTCTTCGGGGGAAGAGCAATTTGCTCGCGGAGCTTAAAGCCGGATCGGTTGTTTTTATAGGCACTTGAAGTGGGATCCTTTTGATGAAAACACCCCCATCGTCGTCCATTATCAATAATTACGAGCGGTAAAAAATAAAAAATAAAAAAAGCTTTCAGGATGAAACGTTGACAACTCCGAAATTAGCAAAAAGCCGTCGAAAAATCGTGGTTCCTTGGAGTTTTGTAACGCCTCGCGTAATTTGTTTGATTTAGCTCAGGTTGAACAGCTCATTTTCCTTAGCCAGTCCGATGACAAGTAGTTGTAATAATTTATACCAAAATTAGGAACCAATATGGTAAAATTACACAATAAGAACCTACGTTCTATCCGTTTCTCAGTTGAAACATAAGGCGTTTCCATTCCAGCTGGAAAATGCCACTTCATGTTGTTGAAAAGACTCGGGACTCGGAACAACAGGAAAAAAAACTAATTCCATTCCAAGTTAGTGTTGGCAAGGAAGAGAAAAAAGCGTAGGAGATTGAAACGAGGAAGACGAGGGTTGGTATGTTTTCCTCGGAGACAACACGGGCTTGCTTGAAATTCGAGGGAATTCTCTCGTGGAGAACTGAAAGAATTTCCATCTCATGAGCTCGGTATATTCAAGAGAAGGTTGAAATTAAATGAAAGGGTTAAAAATGAATATTTTGGTAAGTTAATTCATAGGATTAGGCGTAAGAGGTACGATCAGGCAATGTTTCCTCAATTACTGTTCAGTAATAACAGTGTGGCCACCTACTGAGTAATAGTCCAACGCATGCGCGTTTCCTCATCGAACTGGCCTTATCAAGATTTTTGCGTACCGTTCGCGAATCGGACGACGGATAATTGGGCACTTGAAACCCGGAGACCATTGTTACGGAAACCAGCTGCCGTTTCACGGCCACCTGGATCGAATAATTGCAGGTTGGCACGTTCTCCATACGAAATACACCCGAGAGTTGAGGGGTGAGCGAAGGGACCCTCGTTAAACCATTTAAACGACCGAAACGCGTTTTCATTTCATAACTTGATTGGGGCAGAAGCTTCGAGTTCATCAGAAATATGTTTGAAGAGGAGAGGAGGATCGATAGTCTCGAAATATCGATCCGTTAAGTAGTGATTCGATGTTCCTAAGATTCATTTAATACACGTTTCTAAAACGCATCCAATTCTGCCTTCTAGTGGGTCCACACATACGGTTTACATTATAGTTTACTAAACGAGAACGTTGTGAAATTTGATTATATTCTTTAAAAAACACCCAAATTGTCATCGAGTATGGCGCATCCACTTCAAACCGGTCCTCGCCGCTGGCGCCATGTTGCGGATCCTATCAACACCAAATGTCAGTGTCGCCAACTTCAGAACGCTGTCTGATCTGTGGTCTTCGCTGTATGAAAGACTAGGACCAAGTTTCAAATATTTTGGGGATTGTAAAACGTATTGGAAATGTTCTTCAACTATTTAAATCACAGTTAGATTGATTTTTAACGCCAATAATAATTATTGGTGTTTTATTATTCAATTAATCAATAAAATAAGATTCCACCATTCGATCTATGTAGTGCTGTGCAGCCTCTTGAATGTGCTGCTCTGAAAGTAATAAAACCAATGTTTCTAGTTAGACTTCAATTTTTTTTTTTTTAATTTTTGTCTATATTGAGCGCAGGAACGTTTGTAGAAAGACAACTTGGCACTTTGCTGGAAAACCATGAATGTGCTGTACACATTGAAAAGGCCAAAAGTGAAAATTAATGCTCGAGCTAACGAGTTTAGAAGGGGGAAGTCGGTTTAGAACCAAGTTATCCCTAATGTGACAGTTGTGTATTGTCTGGCTTTGAAAGGAGCATTTAATATGAACGTCACTCCGCTCGAGGGGATGCATGACATATGAGGCTGTCCGTGGTTTTCTCGACGTTTGCCGTCCTGGTCGAAAATGTAGGGGAGAAACTTAGGAGCGTTCCTCGGGGGAATCACCTGCGCGAGGGAATTGAAGAGGATTGGGGGAAGTCGGAAGAGACTTGAGGTTGAAGGGTGGAATGAATTATTAATTATTGGAAAAAGGGCGTACAAAATATGGGAAAAACCGTGACTGAATTGGTAAAATGCAGGAGGACAATGTTGGCTAACTGTCTTGAGGGCGCTGCCTAGATTTGTGTATGAATTTTGTCTAAATTTCCAGCGTATTTTAGATAGCACACTAAAAGCTAACACGCTAAAAAGGTATTTTAAAAATGAGGAGTGGTTTTGGGTTTCTCACTATCCCGCGCAGTCCCGCGCAGCTGCCATAGGGGTGGAGTGTTTCTCACAGGGGTGGGGGCATCCCCACCCTACTCACTGTTGAACTGGTAAGTGTTACCTAATTGCCTCCTGCCTTCTACTAATATTCCATAATAATAAATTTATATGGTTGTTGTTTTGTTCCAGGTAATTGTGATTACGTTGAGAGACACCAGAAAGTTGTAAGTTCTCACAATTAATAAACACTTAAGCTATAGGACTTATTTACGTCTTCCATCACAAAAGAATTTGTCTCAGACGTTCTGTAAAAGGACAAAAGGGACGAGGGTGCTAATTGAATTGTAATTGGTTTGGCGAGTGGAACGAAAGGGAGAAAAAGTAAGAGTTCAAGATCATTTAGAGTGAAAGCTTTTCAGAGTTGGAGTGGGTGGGACTTTGCCTCTTGAACCGAAGCCAAAAGCGATAATGAAGGCAATGGAGTAAAATTTCACCTCAACGAGCGCAAAGAGACGAAAAATTACCTGCGAAGTAATAAAAAACCCTCGAGGGCTATTGGATCCTGTCCAAACATTTTAGGGAAAGGAAAAACCTACAAAGAAAACCCGTTGGGAGGGGAAAGGGTTGGAAGAAACGATGGGAAACAACGAAGGAACAAGGGTCGGGATTAAGTGAATTAAACGGAAGTTCGGTAATGAATCTCGTTTTAAGGATCCTAATCGGAATCTCGTCGAATGAACCTTTTGTTCGCCACCGATGAGGAAAATGGGGCTCAGTGAGTAATCAACGGACACAATATGGCGTAATTGAATTTGTGAAAGGTGGATCTTACTGTTTTCCAATGAATCGTTTCTTTTCTTATCAATTTGCCTGTCAACAGTACCAGTCTGACCAATGGTCAGTTAAAAACGGTGACGTAGAATGGTTTTGTCTCCATTTCATATACCAATTCTGCTCTCTTAAATGTTTAAATCACAATGAATAGTGATGGAAGAAATACATTATCACGTATCAGAAAGGACAAGCGAGACTAAAGGTACAGTTGAATGTCAACACAAATCGCCAGATAAGCCAGCAGAACCGTATTTCAGCATGTAGTGGATCTTCCTTTGGCCGCCAAATCGTTATCAGTGAATACTGAGCGTCAATATACTTGTCCTTGTTGTTGGAATGACGAAGACAGCTACGAATGAGCCAAGTCCAACAAATTTCTTCTGATAATTGATTCGTTTATTGGAGTCCATGAAGAAGATTTAGGTGAAAATCAGCGGCTTCGCACAGTACGATTCTGTAATATTTTTCAACGTCATCGACCTCAACATGAGCCGCATGTAAGACTTGCCATTAGGCTGCAAGTGAAGGAAGAGCTCTCGACTCCGAGGGAAAAGTTTCACTTTCGAGTGTCGGGTTACGCTAATGGAACCACCCCCGTTCCTACATATACCGTCACCATCACTGTGTTTCTCTCCCTCCATTAGGCCACGAGTGGATGTGCTGCGTCAGACGCTCATCAGTCATTTTGCAACTGTCAAGTTGTCAGCAAGTTGGATGTACGCCTGTGGATGTACTGTAGAGCAGGCCACGCCAGACAGTGTAACAAGACTTGCAGTCTGTATCGACCCGTATTGTATGGATAATGAAACAACAAACATTACATAAGCTGCTATTGTCAGTTGTGTAACCGTATTGGGCACTAAGGGTCTTCAATGTATTCTTCAAGATATTGCTGTGTCTTTTTCGTTGTTGCACCTTTTTTAAGGTGTAAAACAATGACGTAGTTAGAGTTACAAAGGTATTCAGTTGATTTAAGGACGTCATAGAGCAGAAAGGTCGACTTTAGCCCCCCTCAGTCGACTATGACATCCCCCACCCTTAACTCATACAGCCACAGACCGAATATGAACTCCGAGCCCCAAGCCTCTCCAAATGGTCTCGTTTGCAGAACGACCATAAGTCACTATAACCAGCTTTTACGAGATCCCACAGCCGATTGGAGGTGTTAGCTCGTTGAGACCACGAATGGAGGTTTATGGGTCCAGTTCCACCGGACCCCACCGAGTCTGAGTCATTTCTTCTCATTTTCGGTGTCGAGACGGAAAGTCCATCAACTTCTAGCGTTTTCCAACCAGTGGCAAAGGCGGTGAGAGAGGACGGTCATAAAGATGCCAATCGTTAGGAAGGAGAAAAACGCATGCTTCGTATTAAAAAAAATTTCAGTCACGCAGAAAAAACCCATGCATAGCTGAATGCATAGTGTGAAAGGGACCATTGGCGTTGAAATTTATGCATGGAATAATTATTTTAAGAACAAGACCAAAACCAGGCACTCCCTACCAAGGATGCTAGTCGTCTGTAGAAGCTTGACATGAATGTCTTCTCTGTGTACTTTTGCAATAGTAAGTCTGGCACCCTCCAGAAGGGTTGTCAAACCTTGTCTGACTGACAAGAGACCCTGCAATAGGAGTTGGGGATTGGCAACATTCGGTCATCTTTGGAAGACCATAGCC
The DNA here is from genome assembly GCA_019603395.1 of Cyrtorhinus lividipennis. Classification (NCBI taxonomy): domain Eukaryota; kingdom Metazoa; phylum Arthropoda; class Insecta; order Hemiptera; family Miridae; genus Cyrtorhinus; species Cyrtorhinus lividipennis. The sequence continues at coordinate 17,030,704 of CM034008.1, forward strand.
ATGGGCATATTGTCAAGCATATAAGATGGCAGCAACTCTGTTCCAGATGCTCGCTGGGTTGGACAAATGGGCATTCTTCTGAGCACCATCATTGTTGATCTCGCCATGTTTTTACTTCCCCTGTGCCACCATTGCCAGATGTTTAAGATGTCAAGTCACCACAAGCGCTGTGATAGCGTGGCCTGATAGTTGGCGTGATAGTTGGCCTGTCACACTTTTCACCCTGTCCCTTGTTTTTCTAGTGATCATAGAATAATATATAATTAATTTCGGCACAGACCGTCAGCAACTTCATGTAAGATACCTTGGTACAAATATTTGTTTGATGGGATGCCTTGGTGTTTATAGGTGATTTCCTAGAAAAATTGCCTCATTCTCCTAGGCTGTATATGAGCCATATGTGGATATATGCGTCTTCTACTCTAGTTTCATCTGTGGTTACGTCGCAGTTGTGATCCACGGCGTCGGGCTGTGATTCCTCAGGTTCTTCAGGAGCCTGGCTAGTCTTTCAGAGACCAAAACGCAATTTCAACCACGCTCTCTTCCTTCTCACTCCCAGTTCGAATCCCCGGAACATTACCAGGTATCCCCTTTATTCCCCGTGAGCTTTCCTTCTCCGGCCTCGAGGGTGTTGCCATAGCAAAGATACTAAGCGTCTCTTCTCGGCACCTCCAGCCTTCGTGTACAGTCAGTTTCAACAACCTTGGAGATGGCAAAAACCCTCTTCCTGACCCTCTATGCAAGGCAGGAATCACCTTCGAACCCCTTTTTCCTTCCAGTTCCACTACCCCACACTTCGTCGTGTCGCATTTCACCCGAACAATCACCCTCGAAGCCCTTGTGCCCACCCCCTGGTGCCTATTCAAATCCGATGCTTCCAGCGAACATCCAATTCACTCGGGTTCTTCTTCATTTGACTTCCTATTAACGTTGCCCCTTGATACCTTCCAGACTTCGAATCTATTTAATTTCCAATGAAATTCTTTTCCCCGCAATTTCATTGTGTGGAAACTTTTCTAATTCTATTCATTTAGAGTTTAGAAGGGAGAGGACTTGGCGAGAATGTGCTTATCGAATTCCACTGTCACCCACGCTACACAATACAAACCCTCTGATCCACGCCACCGATGATTCCAAGAATTTTTTGTACAATGTAGTCTGCTCAATCTTAACCCACGGTAATAACTAAACGGAAAAATATAAAAACACAAAATAAAACCTGCGAATTTTTCTCCCACAACCGTTGATTCTGCTCAGGCAGACCTCACTTGTCAGCAATTCTGTGTCCTTGTGAGGTCTCCAAAATATGGATGCATCACAATGTGGCTGTGCCATTAAGGTCCAACATCCTTTGATGGTGATGATAAAGATCATTTTGGTGACATTGCTTCTGCCACTGTGAGGTGATGTTCTCACCTAAGCGAGTCAACCTTGATTTCACTATGGTTAGTTCTGAATGGAGCCACATAGCAGCGCCTATGTTTGGAAGGAGTTAGTTTGCTCTCTATCAACTAGGTATTACTTTTTGGTATGTTTGCAGTTGTTAGGTGGCGGGATAAAGGCTGTTGAACTTTGACTCAAAACAACGCCGCTAGAGCGCATTCAGATTTCAGCAACTTGAGGGATATAATGAGCCAAGAATCAACTAGATCGTGGATGGAGACTTCTTGTGCCACAATTTAGATGTTTTCGACTACTATGAAGACATTTTTGGCTCTGGTGGAGAGTAATATTGATACGGTATTATTTTTCTTTGAAATTTAATTGTAATTTATATTTCTTTATTCCTTCTTTTTCTTCTGCGTCGATAATGAACAATTAGTGAACCAAAACCTCACATGAGCTCGCAAGAATTGCTGTCGTTGCACTACTGCCCATTGATTCCTTTTCTTCAGATAAAAGAGCCACTTTTATGAGAACGACTGACGTGGAAAACTGGAGAGAAAAGCCGTTTTTCCCGATATAGGCGAACACATTTCGATACCCACCTATTCGGACGAAATGCTCTATGGCCCGTGCTGACCCCCCTCTTCGTTGAAGTTAGACTCGCTTTCCTCAACATTTCGCACGAGTTATTACAAGAAGAAAAAAGAAAAGAACGAAAAGGGGGTGGGAATTCGAAGAGAGGAGGAAATGGCGCAATTTACAGCCTTCCTAAATCACTCCCTGAGCCTATTTCTGAAGATAAAGCTTCCTCGAGGTACTTCTGGTTAATACTCAGGCGGACTCCAAATTCTCTTCCCTTCTCCTTCTACACTCAGCGGTCGCCCTAAGGGTGGGGGAATCTTAATAAAATGCCGCCCTATCATCTGTATCCATTATATGGACAAAGGAGTTCATTTTCTCGTCGTGTAGGCTCGTGAAGAGGGAAACGTTCGTTCTTAACGGGTTTAGTCGTCGCTTTACGCATCTCAACACGTTGTTTAGTTCTGTCTTCTCATGAGCAATTTTTCTGTGTGTTTTTGTGTTTCCTTGAGCTGGAAGTTTTAATAAATTTTGTCTCCTAAAACTCAGGATATTTTTCATAAATTACAAGTTCAGGAAAAATTATCTTTGAAGCCTACAATGAACCCACAAAAAAGCTTAGGTTCCCAAAAATCGCCTTAACTAATTTTCAAATTACACAAATCCATACATATGACTTCATTTTGTACAAGTTGTGACCAAAAAGTCAAAAGGACCAACTGAAAACCAGGAAGGAGTCATTGATCAAAAATTCAAATCGCATAGTGGCGCGTGCGGCGATTTTGGTGAATTATTTTATGAATAATGAACCTTATTTTCAAGCCGGAGCTCGATCTCTTATATTTCCCTGTATTGACATTTTGTTTGAATATATTCGTAGAATAATAAGCAAATAAAACAAAATGTGAAACGTAAGAAATACGCAATAAACGGTCCAGAAGATACTACAAGCTGTACGCGAATGAGATTCAATTTTCGTCTGACGTCTAAAGGAGAACTCTCATACGGCGTCGAATGCTTGATAAGATATCAAGAATGATGGATGAGGCTTCTCGGTGAAGTTTTCGAGTTGAAATTAATTTCCAACGTCTTTCCGTTGAAGTAACTTCAGATTTTCCACCAATCTTCCTAATGCTCCCCTTCCCGTATTACCGATATGAAAGCGACGGATGCTTTAGAGAGGGTTTGTGTCTTTCACTTCTGCTCTTTTTTTTTCCTCAGAGAGAGGAACGAGCAAGTCGAACGATAAATCAAACTGGGGGGGGGGGGGGGGGTAAAGAGCAACGTGACAGAGTAGGGGACAGAGACAGAGCCAATACAACTAATGGCCGGTTATTGATATCAATGGCTGCTGTGACATTCGGTGACCTAATAAGGTTCACAAAAGACAACCCCAAAAGCCCTCTTTTCTGGGGCGTAATCCATTTTTCTACGCCCATCATTCTTCTGCATATGAACAGATAGGCTGTACGAGTGTACCAGTCTCTTACAATGGAGGGGGATTTCTTTGTACAAACGGGCTATTTCTCTTCCAATACCTTACGTCTCATAGGAGGGTTGGATTTGATGTATGGTTTACCTCAGCAGATGTTTTTTCTTTTACGTATTTAGGGTTATTGAGGATTCCCACGGTTTTGTCAACCTGAATTTTTAATCCACTGTATATTATAACAACCATGAATATAAAGGGAATGATCAAACGATTTTTCGCGTTTTAGTCTTAGTTCACGGCCTTAGAAATACCAAGCACATTGATGGCAGCATGCTGTGCTGCTTCCGTGGGAATATGATGAGTCACGTTGTCATCAGCAAAACACGAATTCCATGCACGCATCTCTTTAAACCAGTTCCATGGTCATTGCTCAGCTCCTAGACTTCGTTGTAGACGCAGGTGCATTGCAGGTGGCAATGGTGCGTGTATTAACGGCAGCGAAAATGAACTAGGAAAATGATCAACTGTCTATCAAATTCACTGTTATTGAAGTGGATGAACAATGAGGGATCCATGGTTGCTCATGGTGGCTGTTGAGGTGACCTCATTGGTGCAGCAACCCTCTGTGAGGGCAGGCATGTGTTGAGCAGGTAGGATAGATTTCAAGGTGAGATGGAGGGGTGGCATTGGACATCTACCCAACGTGACGTTGATCCCCTGTAAGAGTAGTGTAGGAGTGATCTACCTTGAGGAAGGCATGTGTTGTGCGGGTTGATGAGACATCCACAATAAGGTGCAGAGGGTGGCTCAAGAGTTCTGCCCAGCAGCGTACGGTTCCCCTGTAATCAGTGGTCTTTCTTCAAGGACAAGCATGTGTTGTGCGGGTTGGAGATACTTCAAGGTTGACTTGCAGAGGGTGACACCACTGATCCACCCAACAGTGCTTCAATTCCTTGAAAGGAGTGATCTTCCTTGAGAACAGGAATGTGTTGTGCTGGTAGGTGAGGTAGGCTAAGTAAGTTGCGCTGGAGAGGGATCCACAAATTATGGCTGTCCTCCCTATACATGATTGGCCGTTTTTGTTTAGCCCAGAATATGAGCAATTCTCTCAGTTGAACACATCACCGCGCATTGCATCACACTTGGCCAACTTCCACAACCGTCTAGAGGGGAAAAAGTGAGTATATTGCGAAGGGTTAGGTGCGGATGTGGGAAGAAACAGGAAGGACGACCTTGCCCCCAGCGAGTTTCCGAGACTAGAAACTCAGGCTCCCTAAACTCTCATAAACTCGCGTCTATTCTTTCTCTTTAACGACTCACACGTTTTCAACGGTCTCGAGTGGCGCACTTTATCAAAAGGAACGAGCTTCGGCGAGAGGCTCGTAAAGGGCGTTAAAGCTCGGTTTGTTAGACAAATCATATTTTCCACGCGGAATCGCGTTACCCAGGAAGGAAGAACGAAGAAGTGAGAACGGTGTGATGATTTACGACCGCGTTTTGCCCGTGAACAAAGACGGAACACTTGCTGGCCTCGTATCATACGTACCATACTGGCGATCCTCTCAGCACAGGGCTTCCTGTCCCATTTTGCAGAGGACTTTCGTTTTATTGTCCTGATGATGTAACCCTCCCTTCGTACTCGAAGGATCTTCTTAGTTAGGTACAGAAGCCAGTTTTTTAAATTTTACTTTAAAGAATACTGAACCAACATTTTCATATCAGTTTTCGGAACAGGATTTGTCCCAGACCTGCCAAGAGTCAGCAGATAAGGCACAAAGGCTCAAGCACCGCTAATTCAATCTCGTTTTATCATTTTTATTTGTATTTTTATTATTTATATAATTGGAAATGATCCAAAAGCGTTGGTGTTTTACTTTTTTAAACAATAATTCCCATACATCTCTACATTTCATTGTAAATTTAGACCATACTTTTTTCCCCCTGGTAGAAGCCTCCGTAGCCGAACCCCACCCGTTCTTCAATATTCCCTTCCATATTGTAAAGCTCGTCAATTTTTCAACATGTGCGATTCAACGGTCTGTGACTCCCTCGAACACTACCTACCAGAGCAGGGGCTTTTAGGCCGCATTAGCTAAAATGAAGATGAAAGGGAGGCGAGGCTAAAAATCTTGGCTCGCTAAAGATCGTCAGGAAAATGGGTAGGCGATAAAACGACCCTAATAACGTCAGAGGGCGACCATGAGGCGCGAGTAGCCACGGGCCATTTGCTGGGTGTTTCCCCTTTTCCACTGCCTGGTTGACTGTATTTCCACACTTTTACCGCAAATTCAAAAATTATGTTCATGTGCCCTATTTACCCCAGTACTTTTTGGTATTATTTTATACGTCTTCATTTTAAAATTTCTCCCCAATCGGGGGAGAAGCAGGTAAAACCTCAACCAGCAGGCTGCCTATTTTATTTATTTATTTACTTTTTTTAATTTTGTGGAAAATGGATCAATGCAAAAAAATGTACGTGTTTTAATAATAATGTATATAATAATAATTTTGTGAAAAATTTCCCATCCTTGTGTGGGATACTGTTGAAAATTTGTGAATAATAGTAATGGGGTGAAGTGGGGGTGTAAGAGCTAGGTGTTGTGGGAAGGGGGGGGGGGGAAGCCTGATAACCATCACAGGTCCCTTCTCTCTCCTCTGACTCTACCTAGAATTTACAGGCTCTAGGGGAGGGGGAGACCTATGACTTAAACCTCCTTCCCACTCCTGTCCTGTGGCTCTGTGTATCCCTCAATTTATAGCAGCACTACAGGACAACACTGTCTGTTTTGTGTAACCATCGAACTCTGGGTAACGTACTTTTTGTTTGTTGAGGGCGTGCCCTCTACCTGTAGGCATCTCCTCAGCTGCTTATCCCATTGATTGAACTGCACATCTGACTTTAGTACCAATAATGCAAATCGTACACAATAAATACGTATAATTATCACATTTAGCTGACCACAAATTAACGTGGTTTATCGTTATTCATCTCCTTCCCATTTGTGGTTTTACCTCGTGTTATTCTTCTTGTTTTTTATTTCACTTTGTGTCAAATTGAATAATCTCGTTAAGATCTTCCTGCCTTAAAGCAATAAAATGGTCAGTAGAAAAACCGTATTGTTTTGCATTAGGGTAGTCCCGGCGACGAGGGAAACGCGTTACTTTCGGCGCCGCCTGTACTTCCCTTCTACGTTTCCCTCGAGGGACTCGGAAAGGAGGAAAAAAGGGGAGAGATAGGACGCGAGAAAGAATACGAAACCAAGTCTGGAAGGACAAAGAGAGGAAGGGGAGTCTGGAGAGGAGATAAGTGACGACTGTGAGTTGGGAGTCATTGACTTGAGATATCGTGTTCGTTGAAGGGAGTAAGTACAACAAGTTCATATGGCGCTAACAAGTTCTCAAGGGGGTCTTCTATAATGGTGCTTGTCGATCGATGGAATGTCGATAAGTCGGTGTAGTTATAACATGACTATTTGGGAAGACAATGACAACTTCCCGTTTATATCAGACGTGTCCTAACATTAAGTAGCTTTGTATTACTGGAATTACTTTCCCCCAGAGAAACAGAAAACAGAAACTTCTTTCTGTTTGGCTTCCATCCTAGGTAAGACTGTGGCGAGGATATTTATGCTCAAATTGGGATGCTTCAGCCCCTACTGACTACTCTTCATTGAGCAACTTCCTGAACCAGCCAGCTCCGTTTTTCCTCCCCTACTTGACGAGGATATCTATACCGCAGCATCTTCAATACGTTGACAATATTCTGTAACGATTTATATTCTTTGTCAATAATTTATTACAATTGTTCACTTGAATACACTGTTCTCATTTGCGCACTTTCACAATGACACAATCACAAGGCACAATACATGGTTGTTACGCGGTTGTCGCACTATTTTTATAACACTATTCATAACACGGCACAATTTATAACCCAAAGCGTCTACATTCAGACTCTGAACTGAACTGTGCGGCGTTCCCGGGTCACTTTTATACTGGCTGCCTTGGCCAAGAACCTTCTCGAACCTTCCCTGGTTCTGGGAACTCGACTTGTTGTCTGGAGTGAAAGGGAAGGGTCCAGCCAATTTGGTACGACGCATGAATGTTCGAGCCCTCCACAGGTCGTTGACCCTGCGACGCCGGCAGCCCATTTGATGCAGGTGCCAGCTTGCAACAATTCCTTCCATGCATCTCGAAATTGCTGACGTAAATTATCCTCAGGCCTGTCTCAAGATGTAGCATACAAGTTGGGGTGTTAGTGGGCAACCCGAGGACCTTCTTGATGGAAGTCGAAGTCGTTCTGTTTCCTCGTATCCCTGTTTGGGGATACGTTTGTTTAAATTATTTTTATGATTAATTGATTTATTTTTGTGAGGAATCAATGTGGTTGAATTAACTACTCCTTGGCTGTCAAGTCACAACGCAGTTTTCTTGATCAAAAATCTATATAAGTTGCTAGACGGAATACAAGTCGAAGAATCACGTTGATAAAATTAGGAATTTGTTCAAAAGTGCCCCCGACTGTCACCCTCTCGAACACCCTAGTCGTCGGCAAAAAATGAAGTCGTAAATTACAATTTTGGTTCATTCGTCGTAGTGGTGAACAGATATGTACAAGAGGCCACCGAATGACGAACAGACACGTGTTGGGTCTTTCAATTCCGGATTGTAATCGCCGAATCTATTGAAAAGAGACCGCCGTCCTAGAATCAACTACGGAGAACGAATTGCAGGGGTGAGAGCTCGTTTGAGATTCATTCGAGTTCGACGTTGGAAACTCCCTCGGGACCGTTTCCGATCTCTTCAAATTACTCCCATCGAGGGCCTTGCGGGGAGAGGGATTTTCATTCCGAAGGAAACCCACCATGAGGAAGATAGTGTTGTGCGAGGTCTGGAGGCGCGTGATGCAGATTGAAAACAGTGTTTACAATGGTGGAGGTGCCACGTGTCTTTTGTCTGTCACGTCTGACGTCATTCGCGACACAAAGCAGGAACGTCCTTGATGTTGAAGAGAGGCAAAAGGAGGGGAAAAAAGAATCGGTCCATCAACTCTTCGACCGTGCCTTTGATGTGGGAAACGGACAGCTCAGGACCTAGTACTATCTTTCCGCTATTAGCGGGTACAATAGGCGCATCAGTCATTTTCGTTCGCTGATTTTGAATAGCCCGTGACAGGCTGGTGCAGACCCACGCACTCCTGGGCAGATGACAAGCCTGATATTTTCCCTTCCCCCTACAAACTAATAGAAAATCACCCTCATTACTCCAATCAACTGATGTAAAGGAAGAGAAGATTGGTTGGTTATTCCTCGAATAATCAACCCATGTAATCATGCCCAAGGTCTTGTCGACCATCTCCTATGATCAGGTCAATTGTCAATAGTCAGGACAATTCATGATTCATAGCACAAAATCCGAATCCAGGGATATCACAGGAGTTGGTTACTCCTCGGACCAGGAGTATGGAGACTCATTCTAATCGATTCAGCGTCCAAGATTTAGTGCAAAATGATGAACCCCACACGCCTAGGTACTAGAAATTTCCGAAACCCGTTTTTTTTTTTTTCACATAGGTGATAGATATCCATTTGGACCCATAACCTCTTCCACAGGGCGCCAATCGTTCTGGGACCCGTCTCATTAGATTCAGCATCCAAAATGTAGTGGAAAAAGACACCCCACACGCCTAGATCGCGATTGGCTATCACATTTCTTCTCGGAGGGCTCAAAAGGACGTTTGGATTAAGGAAGATTGAGACCGACCCTTCGGTTGAGCTATCCACAAGACGGTTGACGATGTCCCCGATCTGTGCAGGACGATGCCCTTCCTCTTCACATTTGTTTCAATTCCGAGAGTCCCCACGAAGGAAAATACCCCCCTTAATTGTTGGGTGTCTCTGGTTCGTTTGTCTCTTCAGTGCGGGCATTAGAGGGATAATCAGAAATTGCCCCGTGGCGAGAGGGGGGCGAGGGAAAACCCTGGCGGTAATTTGGAAATCCATTAAAACCCCAGGAGGTATCGCGTATACTGAGCAACCCCTTCGCGCAATGCGTTCATGAATCACTAATGAATTTGTTCCGTGCTCCTCGTAATTTGGTTTTGAACTCATGAATATCAATTGTGGTGGTTTCGAAATTGAAAGAACCTACTCGTTTTTCCTGGAGGATAACGAAAACGTTGCATACAGACAAGATAAAATGTCAAATTTGCTATCACTAGGTGACTGATCAAATCCACTGACATCACAGCCACACCTCCATGATGTGTGTGTATATTTTGACAAATAATTTGCGTTGAGGCTCATGAAAATCCCCTTTTCTAAAAATCTGAAGTTCTGGTCAAAATCTGTATTTTGAAAAATGGCGTGTGGGGTATCATTTTCGACTAAATTTTGGACGCTGAATCCAATCAGGTGGGTCCCGGAACGATTGGCGCCCACTAGAAGAGGTTATGGGTCAAAATGAGTATCTATCCACACATTTCGAATGTGTTTTCAAGATTTCTGGTACATAAACGTGTGAGGTATCATTTTCGACTAAATTCTGGACCCTGATTGGAATGGGTGATGATGAAGAAGTTACTCAATGTATATTTGGTTGCAGATGGAGCAGAATAGAGGTTTTGATTGCAATCCATGCTGACTGTTAGCACTGTATATTTAATTCTACTAGATCCTCCCTCCTGATTTCTTATCGAATCTCAACGGGGGATTTACGTTCAAGTTTAGGGTTTTATGTAGATCTTCCATGGGAGTGGGGGCCATTCTGTGCCGAAGGAAACAGAAGCTGTTGATGGCAAAATGCCTGAGGAACAGGTGTCTTCTGCCTTGCTACAATATTTCTCTTCACCAGGGCGGGATTTCTTTTTTCTAAAAAAAGGTCTCAGGTAGTTCACAGGACCCGCTTTTGAATGAACGCTGTGGAACCTTGTTTTCGGTAAAGTTCAAATAGTTATTCGAAAAAATCGGATCACCCTTGTCGATCCTCTCAGCCGTGCGTCGTATGACAAACAAGATCTGGTGTGGGAGTGCATTTGAGGATATGAGAAGGGTGAAGAAAAAGATTCTACGACGTTGAAGGGGGCTAATAAAGAAACCGAGGTTCTGTAGGGAATGCCAAGTCTTCCGAGTCTTCCCCAGTCAATGGGAAGGAAAGGAAAAGTGCGACAATGGGCCGAAGACATCCCCTCCTTCTGGCCGACTACAACTGAACCAGGTGACATTGTTACGACTTCACCCCTTTTACGAGTACAACTCCTCGATGCCTCACCAACGAGGCTTCTTCTCTTGCGACAAATGTACTTTTTAGTCGCTTTCTTTCACAAGATAATTTTCCCAACGATTCTTCTTCGATCAACCTTAACAAATGCAGAAAAATCGAAACACTGTCGAAGCACCGCATAAAATCCTTCATCTGGGTGCTTGCTCATAATTCATTTTCAGTCCAATTACCTCAAATGTTCGGCATTGTTGAGCTTATTGAGCTCATAGACCTGTGAGGTATTACTTTCCCTTAAGATTTTTGACGGTGAATCAATTTACATGGATTTGCATTTTAAATTTCCAACTCTTTACGACAAAAGCAAGATTCTATTTGTGAATAATAATCTAATTTGCAATAATCAGCATCGTTTTTGCCACAGTCTTACGAGGTAATCGTCAGAATTGCCGCTCTTTTCCAGTAAAATATAACAAATCTTCGGTTTATTTCGTTCCCGCTTCTGTTCCAATATCTTCTCTCTTATTAGACTTTCTCATCCTTCCCTCGTACCAGCAAAAAATCTTGAAAAAATGTCCCTTGAGCTACAAGCCTAGAACCCCGTTGATGTATTGAGAGCAGATGCTTCTCTCGCCTTCCACTCACGATAAAAATCCGTGGAACAACCTCGGAAACTTGACATTCTCTTGAAAATCTCTCCGTTCGTACATCCACTCCTATTCAAGGAGCTTTTTACTTCTACCAACCAACTTCACCTTTTCTAAACCACCCCCTCCCCTTCCATGAAGAGATTTTCCTTCTCCCTCGAGGCCGTTTCGCGCTTAATGCCGATACGGATCCTCGAGGACAAGAAAAGAAGAAAAACTCGAGCCAGCAAATACCTCGATTCTCCGGGGGATGGAAAAGTTTTATTGAATTCCTCAGCGATGAAAAGTTTTTCATAACTGATTCTCGAAGAAAAAACTTGAAGTACCGTAATAGAGCTGGCTCATCATGGATTTATGAAATCATAAGGAAGTCTGACTGAGGTTTGCAATAGTTGTCAATTTTGGCTATGACAAACTAAGGACTGTCCACAGGGCCACTTTAGACGAAAAATGTACTGTTTTTTGGAACTCAGCAATCTCTGAGCTATAGCTGCGCAGGAGCAACGCGCAAGGGCCGCAACTTCACCCACCCCCAGCCTCCCCGAGCAGAAGAGTGGGGATAGAACGAGCCAATCAGACACAAGATAGCCAGCCCAACTGCCCTAAATTTGTCTTTGCAAACAAGATTCTTGTAGGGAAACATTGTGGAACCTTCTTGTTTTGGTATATTCCAACATGAACTCCCATTACAGTAGTCACAGTATTGAATTTTTAGCAATAACTTTTCAAAACCCTACTCTTGTGTGGTTTTTACAATATTTTAACAAACCATAAAATAATAAAACCTTTTTAAAACGTTCAAATCCCCATCTTTTGTTTTCCCTTATTCCTTAATACCGACATTTTTTTTGTTTTATTTCCGTATTTCATTGTCCCCTTGAAATATTCATGGCGTCGTCGAGGCAGTCATTATTTAAATGCTACGTCTCTCTCTCGTTCTTTTTCTCCTTTTTCGAAGAATTCAAGACCTCTCCAGAAGAACGTCCTATTTGCGTTATCACGAGGGGAGAAAAAAAGCAAAACGAGTTTTGTAATATTAATAGGTTGGTCTCTCGAGAAGTCCTCTGTTATTATGCAGGGCTTACGAAAGATATTCGATGTTTTAACGGGAACTTTTCACCAACATATCAATTCAAACGTTGAATGTTTGTGAAGAAAATATGAGAGTAATGATGGTCGTGTTCATAGATACTTCATTTTATTCTTATTTTACATCCAATCAAAATCAAAATACAAATCTTTCATTTTTCAGTTCAGGCCTGTTTGCAGCCATACCAGAAGTAGAATGCACCTATTGCAACCTGCAAGGAATCATAGTAGTTATATTCAATATAGTACAGACAACAGTCCACAGATTATTCAAGTTATGAGTCAATTCAGTTCTATCCCAACAGCGCTTCAAGACCTGTGGAAAGGAAAAGAGTGGGGATAAAGGCACCAATCAGAGGCAAATCAGGCACCGTCTGCCCCTCCTCATGCTTACCCCCACTTAAGTTGGACATGTGATACAGAATCGAAGCAATCAACAGCAGTACCATGCTGGTTTTCAATGATTTTCAAGGATTTCAAGGGTGTTTTTCTGCTCAAAATTGCTGTTGTTCTAACGACAATTGCTTACCACAAAGGCTCCAAAAGCTAGGACAGAGAGATTCAGTGTGGTTTGGTCTCCTCTTGATGTGGCAACCCCTCGCATAATAATAACGCCGATGCCGATCATCAGTGTAACTATGCCAAACTGGAAAACGCAGCATAAATTGGTCAAATATCACAAGTCATATTTGCCTAATTTGTTCCATTTAGGTCAATAATTGAATTGTGTGCCTCCTTAAGAAACCATATCTGCATAGAAAGCTTTGAACAATCACAGAATGATGCTTTAAGCTGATAAGAGTGTAGATTAACTGCTTCATTGAGGAGACTCATTTTTGGGTTGGTAAGCACCATTTTCATTCTAAAAATTGCCAAAAATGCTAAAAACTATGAGCTATGAAGGCAGTAGTAAACTCACAGTCAAAATCCATTTGGCTTTTTTAGTCCACAATCCGTAAATTCCGCAACATGCGATTGCAATGAGAACCGTTCCAAAAATAATACTGGATAATGCATCATCCGTATGGTCCTTTAAAATTGTAACTCCTTCCGCGATTTCTAGCGCTCCAGCGACCTTAACATTTGACAAAGGTATCAAAATAAATTTTTATAAAGAAAATTATATTCTTCAACATACAACCCGCTGTAGTAAATCATTAAACAAAAATTAATTAAAAAATAATAAGAAGAAGAAAATGGTTTTATCAGCGACAAGGCATAATAAACATTGTTAATATATTACATGATTAACGACATGGGGTAAAACCCAAGAATATGGACCGTTGTCGCGTTATCAGCTGATATCGATAGTACGTTCTGTCAAAATGCACTATCGATATATACGCGAAATGTTTATCCCTGTCGGCCATATTTGTTTTTATAAAAAAGGAGGGAAAATACTGAATTGAAATAAAATAAATAAATTGAAATAAACTTACCTCGTACTTTTGGCGTAAAATGTAAATCAAATAATTATTGGAAGAAGTGAACGTAATGAAAAAATTGAAATTGACTTGAATTGAATCTTTTGGAAAATATTAAGCTTCACTAAGCCTCTCACTCCCACCATCTGGCCGATATACATTGGCCACATCCTTGAGAAATTCCCTCATCAGAGAAATCCTTGAGAAAATCCAAAAAAGAAGATCCAAAAAATCCAAAAGAAAGATGATTCAATCCTTGAGAAAATCAAAAGAAAGAAAATTCAATCCTTGAGAAAATCCTGAAGTGACTGAAGATAGCAGGAGACAAAAAGGAGGCAACAACAAAAACTTTCGATTATCGATTATCGACCGTATGCGCGATATCATTGCTATCAGTTGATAACGCGACAACGGTCCAAATTCTTGGGTTTAGCCACGGCATGGATATTTCCACTCAGTATTGGGATTCACCAATTTCCTACTGTTAGACATCCTTACCGCCACTAGCCCAGCAAAGAGGAAGCTGATGATGATCATCAGCACCTTTATAAAGTCATCCATTTTTGTGCGTTTGCCGCTTTTCCTCCTTATTCAAGTGACCAGTATTCGTTTTGTCTTCAAATTCGAGAATTCATAGATTTCTTGAAATATTTCTCTTAACAAAATAGTTCAAAACGTGGATTTTATCGTTCGCTGGTATCTATGGTGAACTCTAAATTAGTTATGCTATGAATTCTCAATAACTTATGAGCTGCATAATTGATCATTATTGGAAGAGTAATGGAAATTGTCTCTTCTTGGCGTATCATCACAAAGATGATCATTATGTGTCTTGGATTAAGTAGAAATATCTTTGTGTCTGCCATTTTAACAGAATTTATGAGAAAATCGAGCAAAAGGCGAACGGAAATCGTAATTTCAAACTAGGAACGCTGATTCGGGCTGAATCTATACGAGGAAAACATAATCTTACAATCAGCAATCAGCGGTTTCCCTCAAAACGAACATCCTTTTCCCCTTGGTCTCCTCCCATGGTCCCGGAGAGTCGATTTGGCTCTAAAGCGGTTTTCGGTTCTAATCCAATCATCGTCTTTCCCTTTACCGGGAGCTATAACCTATTTCCAAGCGAACGTGCTTCTTCAGTGTGAGGTTTTCCCTGGCATCAGCTTTTTCACATGTTAACCCTTTGCGTTTGTAAGACGGTGAGTGTCTAGGTCATCCAATTTGTGTGCACGGCAAGACATGGGATTCTTTGAGTCGATTCTGCAGAGTCACGACTGGATTATTGCTGAAATACAATCTCCATATATTATCTCCGTAATCGTCCTGAATTCATACATTTCTGACAAACGCAGCAACGTCCGCGAGGATAATTATATAATTAAGCCAGAGATTATGGTTACTATGGACACCTCATGCCCAGTGTCCAGAAGAGGAAAAGGGGTTGCTTGTCCAGATGGCGCCCTGAGCCAAACAGTCACTCTTGTGTGCCATTTTGATCAGCAAAGACAAACCCTGGTTGCTTCTGGATGCACTTTCAAAGGATAAATTCGTTTCTGGAGATCCATCCTACAGAATGTGCGATGAAGAGCAACATCTTCAATGCAAGCGCCATCTTCAGGACCAAATTCACAACCAGGACCCGCCATCCCCACTGTTCCCCCATTTTGAAGAAATGAGTCTCCATGCGCCTGGTCTAATGAATTACCAACCCCTTGAAAGAATTTGTAGCGTTTTTATTTCAATATAAATAGATGATTAAATGATAAAAGTCCTCAAATCTATCAAAAATTTGGGAAACACTTGAAAAGGCCCAAAGGAATCCTGCGTTTGCTGAATTCTCAAGCTTCAAACACCCGCTACTAGAGCGCTCTCTGGTCAAGGCTGTGCGCAGAGATATGAGTATTAACGTTCAATGATCAACTTCTCTATTCCATCGCCGTTCGTGAAGTTATAATTTTAGCGTAACTTTAGCATCATTCTCTTCAGGAAAATCATTATTGAGATGGCTTTGGAATTTATCAATATTATTCATCCCTGAAAATTGATTGAATTTTTACCAAAATGTTTGAGGTTAAATGTCTATTTAACTGCTTTTACGTCATTTATCGAATTCATTGTATTATTTTGACGCTTTGATTCCGTCAAGTATTATTCAATGTTGGATAATGTCAGCCCTGTTATATTGATATTCAACATCCTAATAAAAACGATGATTCATTCTCATCCCATCGAATAAGAAAACAAAATTTCCTCGCCCCCCTTCGAGTTATTACGGCGTCCGCCTTGAGTCTGGTTCGCCTTCTGAAACAATAATAAAGGTCTCGAGTGAGTGGGCTCCATTACCATCTTGTCTGTTAAATAAAACTTCCGTTCAAAAGCTTTCAATGCTCTTTTCCCCGCGACTGTGGAGCCTGGTCGTCTTGCATTAATTGTCCGTCTCCTCTTGCGTCGGAAGGCTTAGTTGAAAAGGCGTCAGGTTGGAGCGTAGGTGGTCATTAACTTTTCATTTTTTGACGGTCGGTTTAGAGGCCTGACTCGGTTGTATAAACAGATAAACAGTCGTTCCATGGTGGAGTTGAATTGATCTTGGGGTGAGAGGTCACATTTCAAGTTCAAGGCAGACAGAGCAAAAAATACGAAATTCAATGGCCTAAGAAAGAGCATTCGCGTTGTCAGCAACGGGGGATAACTAACTTTAACAACTTCGTCATTCACGCTGACTTCCTACCACGCTGCTTCCTACCAAACGCAAAAATGGCTCATAAAGAGTACAATTGTGGACCTGAAGATGCTCAAAGCCTTTTGTTCAAAAATGTTTCTCGAAACGACAGCAGCGCAACCTGGCTGAGAAACGGAAAAGTTAATTGACTAGATCATGTTAAATACCCCATTGGCTATTACCCAGAATCACATCGCCTATAATGTCCCAACATGCAAACGGAATTAAAAATTTACAGCCTGCCAACCTGGATACCTTTTTCATGGTGTTAGAAAGCCAGTTTTTGGATTCATAAATTAAAAAAATCAACTGTTAATAATTATTAAATTTACATGTTTATTTATTGTAGGAATTGGAAAGAACAATAAAAGGAAGAAAAAAAATTAACGCGTTCAATGCTGATCGTCAAGTCCACTTTTTTTTTTTTTTTTTGCAAAAAGGCGGAGACACTCTTTGTAGCATATGTCATCAGCACTGAATGTGTTAAATATGTTGGCGTCACACTACAATCGCCATTTTATTCAAAACATGGTGCTTGGAGCCTCTCAGATCTGAGACCACAGATCACATAGAGTTCTTAAGTTGGGGAATTAGTGTCACTGACATCCGCAACATGGCGCCAGCAGCAAGGGGTGCAACTGGAGGGAGATCTCCCCAAGTTCTGTTCTAGTTGTCACCCATCATTGCGTCTACGATTTATTATAATATAATGAAATTGAGTGAATAAATGAATAGAATGGCCAGTTTTACGAAATTCCACTCTCAAAAACAATACAATTTAAAAAAAAAAGTTGTTTTCCTTTTTTTGTACAACTATTTGTATGCTTCTGGATTTACCGGCCGTTCCGCTGGCGTTGTGTTACGTTTTGTACGAAGAACCAACCGTGAAAAGTAGCAGTGTCGAGTAGCCGTCTCATTCAATGAGCACTTCCACGCACGCGCACATTCTACTTTTCAAAAAACATTAAAAAAAGGGTCTGTTTAACTACTGCTTTAATTACGTCATTGGAACGTGTCTGTTTTTGGTCTTCGCTCGCGTCATGTTCGAGTTCGAACGAGGTGCGGAAGAGTTGTATGTTTGGGTACGTAAAAGCTTAACCCT
Organism: Cyrtorhinus lividipennis; assembly: GCA_019603395.1. Lineage (NCBI taxonomy): Eukaryota > Metazoa > Arthropoda > Insecta > Hemiptera > Miridae > Cyrtorhinus > Cyrtorhinus lividipennis. The sequence continues at coordinate 17,048,303 of CM034008.1, forward strand.
GTATCACTTGACGCGTATATTTTCACAGCGGTAGAGAAAAACCAACGCCGACTATTTCCGAGATTCCGTGTAAATAAAGAAAGAAAAAAAAGGGGTTTCAACCCGCCTAATCTCTCAGATAAACCTCAGTTAAAAGTTGACTGTCTCCAGTTTCATGCTTCGCTTTCTGGCATTTTCCTCAAACCTCACTGCACCAGAATTTTATCATTTTATTTATTTATTTTTTCCTTCTTAGAACGTCTCCATACTATAGTACAATTAATATAAAAGAGAAAAATATCCCTAGAATGGAATTAGAAACCCGTAGATTGCTGTGGTGGGGCTGCTGACCAAACTGGGTCATATAGGAAATTACGAAGAATTTAGAAATGCTGCCACACATTAGTAAACTGCAGGTTGACGACCATTAGAGGGTCTACATTAGAGCAAAAATGTGATTTCCTTCGTTAATTACCAGTTTCACCACTGGGTCCCTTCCTCTCATGGGCATCAGGTGAAGAGCGCATGCACATGAATGCCTGTAGCTTAGAATGCAGTCACAACTGCATGCACAACTGTCCATTTGTATTTATAGTCTTATTCTTCATTTGAAAAGAAAAGTAGCACTGGTAACAACAATTACACTTATGACTTCAATTGATGCAGTTGTGGCACATCTTATTTTGACATGAAAGTAATTATTGCTGTAAATCAGAAGTATGATTTTTCTTGAATTTCCTTCAAGAGTGTTCTTCTATCATGCTTCTGGTGTGGTTGCAACTTGACACTTCAGTGCAAAACTCAAAATAGCTTCCACCCTGCCAACTTGGAAATTTTTTTAGATTCTACTTTGACATAGGGATGTTATTTTTACTTGATAATATCCTTTTGGATGGGACTGCTCAAGGGCTTTCACTCTACAAGGGTCAGCTGGGGTTGATAACTTTTCAATAAACTGTGTAGTGCGGGTTTATTGTCTGATAGTTTGTACATTTGGTGGACCCCTATCTCCCCTCCTTTTCAATCCCCTGCTAGTGAATAATGAATCCATTAGCTGAAAACAAGAAGAAAAAAATTCGAAAATATTAAATTTGAGTAGTTCCCAAGAATGTACCAAAATGTTCTAACAAAATAAATAAAAACTTCATTACAGTGTCAAAGTACTACTCAAAATGAGAATGAAAGGAAAATGAAGGGGTGACCACTCTGGCAGTCCTTCTTACAGGATGAATGTTGGGACAACTGTACAGGCAGTCCTGCACATTGCACGTGTTAATGAATAAAATCTTACCTGATGAAACATGTTACAGCACAACTAGACCCCATACTACCAATAAGTGTGCAAACCTTTTGTTTACCTCTGCAGCGTTCTGCTTGTGGAAGAATTTGCAGCAGTGCACTTATATTATGAGTGAATGTCCATTTGTATTCATCATCTTCTTGCAGTAACAACAATTACACTCATGGCTTCAGTTGTTGCAGTTGTGGCACATCTCACTAATCTTTGTGGTAAATCAAATGTATAATTTTTCTGTTTCAGGTATGTCGCAGTTTGCATTATGTACTTCTTTCCATGGATGGCAAATTGTAAGTTGATATTTTTATTTGTAATTTTATTGGCAAGTGTAATGTCAGAATTCGGGTTTAGAATCGGATAGTGTACTTGGATCTATAAAATTGCAGCTGGGCACAAAAATATTGTTTGATCATGGTTGACTGTTCCTTATGTAAACCCAGAAAAAAGTGGCAAATTGGGTTGCAAATTGAATATGTACCAGGAGTGTGCAAGGCAACTCAATAATCAGGCAATGGTAGCTCACAAGGGCAGTGTTCCAGTTGTAGTGCCTGTGAGGGGTTGACAGAAGTTTGGATTTCAACTGCTATCTTATTTCCAAAGAAGAAGCCAGTATTAGGTTATACAACAACAACAGCAATTACTTGTCGTTGTAGGGAAAATGAAGTTTTTGGTCAATTGACTTTCAATAGACCATATTGTAGTTAATCACTGCGTACCACACTAAAAACATAGGAGCAGCGTCGTCAGTATAGAATTTATGACAGGATTACAATCCACATCCGCTCTCCCTTTTGAAAATATCATAACTCAAACGGACCCACAATTTATCTACAAACAGCTTCATATTACCCCGCGTCGACTAATACATCAACCCTTGCGCTCTCCCCCGCTATATAAATATATATGGTCGATTATAGCACGACCGGGGGCTCACATAAAATTATACAGAGGGAACTTGTGAGGATAATTTGTCAAATTTGCCAGCCGTGGGTTCGATTTGTTTTTTTGGCAAATTTCATCAGACGAATCCAATCTTAAGAAAGGGAAACGAACGATTTATCACGGATTCGTCTGGTTTTCTTACTGCCCGGTGAGTTTTGTTTTTCCTCCACCTAACGCTTTATCATCGTGTTTCTTGTTTCCCCTTCGAAGGTTTCCCTGGGGGTTTTGCTCTTGGTTTTCCTCGATAAACCCCCTTTGACTAATGACTTCTGATTTGTCAATCCGGTCCTTGATATCTTCATTCTCCCCTTCGGTGAAATAGGTTTCAGGAGCACTCTCGAGACAAAACTTCAGAAACTCCAATTAAAGCTTGAAGACTTGCGTTCAGTGTGGTTCCTGTAAGTTGGTTTTCGTTTTATCAGTTCACCAGCAAACTTTCTAGAAGTTGTTCCTAGTACAAGGGGAACATCTTGAACAGAGGAATGATCGTAAGTGAAGCACCATCAATTACTGCCTCTCATGGCTCAGTGGATTTCAAAAAAATATCAATTTCTTCAAATATCAGTCCATAAAAACACCCTGTAGCAATACCACTGGGTGAAGCAGCAATCTCCTTTCAATAAGGAAGATCCTCTCCATGCCAACTTTCCATGGAACAGAGGAGGGGGAATGACGTCAGACAACCTAAATCATCCCTACTCTTTGTTCCTTGGATGGGGCGCTCTTTTGTGACCAATGAAACCAACTGGGCAGCTCTCAGCGTGTAGGATGGCTCTGACAACCCCTGTGAGTGTAAACATTCCCAAGGAAGGTGAGGAATCTCAAATGAGGGCAAATTTCTCCATACTAAACCACAAATGGCAAGTATTTTTGCAGTTTTGTAGAAGTATGTACCTACTTTTGAGTATTTGTTTAAAAAAAACTAACTTAAGACATTATTTTTGATTTCCTAGCCCTTTAGCATCCTTCTACCCCGAAATCATGTATAAATTAGCCATTTATGCCCTTCAAATGCCTTCAATTCATAGATAAAAACCATTTCAACAATCAGATAATCGAATCGTTCCCTGATATCCTGCGGTGAAAGGGAATTCTTTCTAAAATCCGGAAAAATAATCCCCGACGCCAACACAGTAAATAAGAAAAGAGAAATTCAACGGGAAAAGCCGAGAATTTGCATTTATATTAAAAAGCAATTGTTTGGTCCAAGTTCTGCGGGATGGGGTAAAAGAAAAATCGTCCGGAACTTGATTAAAACGGCCATTTTTCTCACCTTAACTCCACTTCGAGGAAGAAAATTGTCTTTCCGTTAAATAAAACACTTTCTTATATTTTATTAAAATACAACTTCGCTCAATTGAATAAGCTTATTGCGAAAATGAAAATCAAAGACGTGTTTTTTTCCAGTTCGGTTTGTCTTAAATTGCTTCCGAGGGATTTTCTCGTCGTATGAAAAGCCTTTTCCCCTTTTGAGGCTTTGATTTCCTCGTGATTTGCACAATTTTCATTCGACGTACCGCATTTCCCGAGCCGCAGGGAGTTTGCAGGGTCTTGTTTACTTCTAAAAGCCTCCCGAAGAGAGAAAGTTTCAGGGGAGTTGGAAATAATCCGGTTAACTTTGACCATAGAATAACTCAAGTTGTAATTAAATGTCCCTCCCTGGTTAAAAACATCGCGAGAGAGAGTTTCGGAGTTGGAAATGAGAGTTGAGTCGAGTTATTTTGCATTTTGCTGAGCACGTAGAAACGGATTCTGTACGGCTAAATATGAATATCACAAAACCCTGAACTATATTTGTCAAGCCAATGGGAAAATCGTGGTAGTTTTTTATATTTTTCACCAATACGTGGTGAATTGGTTCCTTTAGCTACAGCAAATCTGATAATGAACGAACTACGCTCAAATAGGCGGTGACTTCATGCGCGATGCCAGCGCCCCAAGCGGTCTCAAGCAGAAAATGTAAAGCTTGTTCTATTATCAGGTTTCTGGTGGGGTTGCATTTTAACCAGCAACATTTTCCAACAAGTTGTTATGGTGTTGCTGCACCGCTGAACCCATATGACCAACAAGTGTGTAAACATACATGTTCAACTCAGAAGCTTCTGGCCCTTGCCCCTAGAGCGCTCTTCAGCGACAGCCGCGCGCTCTATCAGCGTTCACAAGTAGTGTATAAGTTTTGTCTCGTATGAAACGGAAAAATATATATTCACAATTAAATGCAATTTTTAAATATACTAAATGAAATTCTAATCTGGATTTTCTAGCGAATTTCATGGTCTCAGAGTTGTTTGAAATTGCTTGAATGCCTTTAACTAAATCCAAATTGATTTCCCCTCATACATTTTGCATAACGAAGAACCTTTTCACGCGAAATTATTGTAAATATTGTCAATTCTGTCCCAGTTAGGGATGATACTTGTTTTGAGGTAAAATGAGAACAATCAGAACTATATTAGCAACAGCATCTCAGCATTTGACTAAGTGGTTGGGTACTTTTAATGAGAAGAGGTCATTTGTGAAGCTAACTAGGATGAGAATGGCACTTTTGGGGTCTGTCAGAGAGCTGTGGGAGGATGAGGGAGGGATTGTAGGGGTATGGAGGGTGATGCGCTCAGGTAGAAAAGGGTGGAAAGGAGGGAAAGTTCCTGGAAGTGCCTAAGATGGACACCTGAAGGAGAGGCGCTAGTACTGGACAGTAGATAAAGGCAGGATAAGTGATAGGTTAGGGTGGCTGAGGTGGTTAAGTGGGAGGATTGGGTGGTTGAATCAAGAATGTTCTGAAAGGAGCCTAAGGCAGACAGCTGAAGAGGATTGCAGGAGGCTAGGCCTGGACACTAGAAGAGGGTAAGGTGGGTGGACAAGCAGAAAACACCTATTTTCGAGGTCTTTGCTGCAAATAACTATGTAAGCCAATTCTCTTTTCTAAGTATTCTTCTTGCTTCTTGACGCTTACATTTGATAAGCAAAAATTAGTTCTCATTTGAGTTAATTCAGCGTCCAAAATGTTTAAAAATGTCCTTTTTGTCCATTTTCACCCATACCGGTAATAGCAGCAATTCAGTCAATTTGGCATACGATATTTCCCCATTCTCCAGGCCATAAATCTCGAAAAATCAGCTTTCAAAGTACACATTTTCAACTATACTCTGTCTTATCTAACTGATAGCGAAGTTGGCCCAACTGGGACACAAGCGAAAATTATTCCAAAACTACTAGTTTGATGATTATGTAAATATTTGAGTAGGAAGAATCTCAGTTTAAGAAGTGACGTCTCTATGAGGGTTTTCCGTCGGTGTAGACGTCGTTAGAAATTCATCGGAAACGTAGAAGTTTCCCGAGAAACTTCCCGCAAAAGGAGAGAAACTTGGAAATTGATTCCACCGTCTTCGGACATGCGCTTCGAAAAGCCATCGGATTTGATTATTTAAACTAAGGCGAAACCGGGTGAAATTGAAATGCACTGCAGTGACTCCCTTCCCATTTTGAGATAGCTCTCGGAGTCGGGGGTTGGAACGATGATGCGATAACCGAGCCCTTTTGGGAGTTGAATGCAAATTAATTCCGGTAACCGTATCGGGTTAACCAATGACGGACTCCCTCGAGCTAACCAACTTCGAAGCCGCGGCTCAGGATTCAATAATCGTCTAAGTGAGTCAGTTAAGTCGTGTAGGTTCGACTGTGTGGTGGCGAATTCATAAGCAGTTGTATCGATCGAGAATCACCGGAGGGTCACAGAAGGCCGAGAGAGAACCCGGAAGAGAGTCCGAAATGGAGGAAATTAGCTGATAAGTGGGTTTAGAAATCCTTCGCACATCACATAATCTTCCTCATGAGACGTTTAATGCGGATGACGGACCCCCTGCGTCATTGAAAACCATTCACTTACGGGATGACCCCAAATTTGTGCTACGCCTCTCTTCATCAGTTGGCCCACTAAAATTATATTCACATGGTTTTTGTTGAAACAATGGTCTAATCTCTCAATAGAGCAGTATGTTTGGCTCAAGGTGGTCAGCTGAAGGAGAGGGGAAACTGGACAGGACTGCCTATGTGGACAGCTGAAAGGGAGGGGTAGAAGGCTATGTCGGACAGAGAAAGAGGACAG
>CM034008.1:17057291-17168770 GCA_019603395.1 Cyrtorhinus lividipennis
TGGTGTGTTCATTTAGTAAAAGGTTTGAATTTTGAAGAGGCTTGACTTTACAATGTGAGGAACTTCATAAGCTGGTTATCACGTACTGAACCAAGCTGTTCACAAAACGGAAAATTTTGTCCATGCCGATTTGTATCAGAATTGAAATTGCAATCGCTATTTCAAAAAGGTACACGGTCTAAAGTTGAGTTCATTTCGGTTACTGCTTGTTGGCTGAACTCAACCAATATTTCGGTACATGGATTTAGAAGCAGTAAATTAAGTTCAAAACTTTCATGCGATATACTGTCATCATCCTCTTATCATCTTTTTTTCAAGTGCTGTAAGTTTAACTTTGGACGCGAGCCAGGATAACAACCAAAAATGAAGAATACAGTATTCAATCAAGGAATATGAATATGCTTAATTCAAAGAGCTCACTCACCATGAACCTCCGGAGCATCGTATTATTGTAGGAAGTGTACGCGTAACGAACAAATTATGTCACTTGTTCAACGACAAAAAACACTCGCTATTAGGAAGCAAAAAAAAGCTCATTAGCCGTGTCGCAGCTCACAAACACTATACCGGTGTAGTGGGGAAGTGAGCCTTATATAGATAATATTGGAGGGGAAGTCACGGTCTCTTGGCGTGGGTACTGTTTGGAAGGGGGCTCTTCAATACCTTGGAGAATTTAGCCCGAGGATCGACACGAAACCGTTCGAAATTTTCGTTATTAGGGGCGTTTAATAGTGGACTCGCCAATTATTTGCTCACTTTAACCAGAAAACCTTATGATGAGGGTAAAAATGGATTCCCAACAACATAACGTGTGCAAATTTAGCAATATCGACAAAACCTAAAAGAAGAAATTGATCTCAAGTTATTTTCAAAATAATAAATACCAGTTTCATTTCTCAACTTTGATCTTCAGCCAGCTTCTGAACGATGAGGTTATGTTCCGTTGAAACAGTAAACCTCCCTCGCATTTTTGAATCCCATTATACTCCCGTAGTATATTATTATATCATTATGAACCCCGCGAATAAAAGAGCCCAGTAGTGATTTCAATTTGTACCTATTACAATGAAATTATCTACGAATTTTCCATGAGGGAGCGGTATTTCAACTCCACGTGATACAGTAGATCGATTGACGACAAACATTTATTAGACGGGTGCATTAGAGAGTTTCAGTTTTCTTGACGTACGCTGATTACCAGCCGTTAGCGCAGTTGCTGCGGCAAAGTGGAGTTTGAACGTTGTCGGAAGTGCTTGAGGGCGATGAAGCAGAATGTTAATTTCGTTAGATTCACGCCCTCGTATAATACAGAGGAAGTTTTCTCACCCCTTGGTTAGAGTGATTAACTTGTAAATAATACTCGGCGACATCCCTGCATGTTTTGAAAGAGAATCTCTCTAATGATTTAGTTAATCAGTAAAGCTTCAGATCATCAACACTTCGAAATTTTGAATGGGCCTCAGATTGGATTTCATAAAATCTTGGGGGAATTAGAAATGAGATTGCCAAGAAATCTTCCCTATGTAATTTATTATTCTGAAATAGATCTTGATTTTTAAGGCAAATTACTCTTTGAGAAAGGAGACCCCACCACCTTGAAAAATTATGTCCATGACCCGGTCTATTCAGCGTCATCTGGGATTACTTGTAAAGCCCGTACCTATCAGAGGCGTCGGTACTACCTTTTAATTGGTTTAAAAATAATATAAGAGATATCTGTCTCATCTCTTTCAAGAGCAGTGTTATATTGAGTATTTGTAAAGATTATTTTAATATAATTAAACCAATTAGACGTTATTTAAGGAGTTTGCTCCATTTCTGCTCTGCAATCGTGTACCAGGTATCCCATTGTAATGATTTTACAAAATCTCGAAAATCCATTTTTCAAAATACACATTTTGACCCCTACCCCGCCCAAATTTGGTTTGATCGGGTGAAAAGTTTCGAGGACCGTCCTAGGCCGGGAACAGACCTCTAACCCTAATTTCAGATTTTTAGAAAATTGTCTATTACCAAAAATGGCGCGGACGGCGGACCCTCTGGATGAGGGTATGAGTCAAAATGGGTGCCTACCTACCTATTTTTAATGTGTGTTTTCGAGATTTCTGGTATCTAGACTTGTGGGGTATCATTTTCCACTAAATTTTGGACGCTGAATCGATTGGAATTGGTCCGGGACCCACCACACCCACTGTTTCCATTTTCCCCATGTTGATGTTGATGTATATACGTGTCTTAAAAAAATGTATATATATACGGGAAGAGATATTTCCTGCTCCTTAAATCTGTAGCTTTTAGTTACAACTCTGAACTAAGCTAGCGATTTGAAGGATAGAAAAGAAAATACCTATTTGGTAATTTTTTCAGTTCAATTGTGTATTTCGTACTGGCGAATCGAAGATTTTCTAGGTATTATCTCAATGGCGCCATAATTAGTAGCGTTTTACCTCATTATCTTTATTTTTTTAGAACCTACAGTAGGTTTCATAATCGTGTCAGTAGACGGAAAATCACTCGCAACCTGAGTGATTCATGTCAATCACTTTGTGTGCAGTAATAGTAGTTGACACACGAATAAATTCATGAAATTTCCATTTTTCCGGTTAATCAAATTCTTCTCAGCAGCAGGCGGAATAATTGAACTATTAGTAAATATAATAAAAATATAATAAGAAGGCTTAACTAAACTATCGGTAACATTCAGAGCGACGGAAAATCGATTACTTAATTGTTTAAAGAAAAAGAGTGGACACTGACGATTAGTAGGTGATGTGTCAACTGATTGGCACTCCATCATGTTTCATAGCCACCAGTCGCGAATTGCAAGGCGGTCATTTTAATATCAGTTTGGCAATAAATAATGATGCTGTTTCCAAAGGAATAAGAGATCAACTTTTTTTTTTTTTTTTTTTTCCACCGCATACCAGAGATAGCATTGGGGGCTAATTTGATCATATTAACGTCTTCTTGTCGCCTGCAATTATCATAATAATGAAGACTAGAGGTTGCATTGTAATCTTATTTCTGATTTCATAAAGCATGAAAAAAAAACCTTCGCACTTTCGTTATACGATGCGCTGACTATGAAATGTTTTAGTATCACAACGATGCTTGTAAATTTCAGTCCTCTTATACACCACCGGCCTTATGGGGGAGGGAGGTAGGTTTCACAAAAAGTCTCACGATTTTTAGTTTTTTAACCTTCAGGTTTAATATTTACACTGCAATATGGGTGTTTTGGTTTCCTTGAAAAATATTGAATAATACATGAAATTCCTTAAATAATCAACCTATGTTTTCATGCAGAAAGACAATCTCTCCGATTCGGCCCGAAATTTTCATCTGGGCGTTTCAAGGTGTCTAGATCAAAATAGGCAAATGTCCATCCGCCGTTCGCCGTCCACGCCGATTTTGGTAATCGAAAATTTTCTAAAGTCCAAAATTTTTGTCAGGGACTAGTTTATTGCTTTATTTGATCCTCGAAACTTTTCAGCCCAATCGGACCAAGGGGGGGGAAGTAGGGGTTAAAATGTGTTTTTTGAGATTTTCGGCGATCTAGGCGTGTAAGATATTATTTTCGACTAAATTTTGGACGCTGAATTCAATGAGCCGGCCCCCGGAACGATTTGCGCCCACCGGAAGAGGTCATGGGTCGTAATGTGTATTTATCTACCTATTTTGAATGTGGGTTTTTGAGATTTCTGGTACCTAGGCGTGTGGAGTATCTTTTTCCACTATAGTTCGGACGCTGAATCAATTGTCTGAAAAGAGTCTCCATGCTGTCCGAGGACTTATTTATTATTCGTTGCCCTTCATGCATCTTCCTCTTGTTGTTCTCAGGATACTTCTAATCGCAACGATCTATCAAAATACTGACGAAGAAGTTACATTCTTCGGAATTTCTGAGAAAGCAGAAAGGACTTAGTCTGTAATCGACTCGAAACGACACGTATATGTCAATCAGCACGATTTTTACAATTTTTTCAAAACTAACCGCACAATAGCGTTTCAATGAACGACTTTTTGAATATTATACGTTAGGTATATTATACATGTCGTAAAATCAGACATCTCTTGTTTAAAGATTTGAATAAAATATATTTATCAAACAGCTGGAAAACATGTTGACTCAAGGGAAGGTTCGGAGCAGGAACTGCTTACGCCAATTCTTATCATCAAAGGGCCATTCACTTCAGGTGTAAGAGAATGAAGAGATTCGAAACACATCACAGGAGGATTCCGTTTATTTCCGTACATTCACCACGTCAGTTACAACTTGAGGATTTTGCTACGTGTTCTAGTATTTTTTCCACAGTATTAAGCGACATTCATTCCATCGGCGAGTGCAAAAGTCGATGAGGCCTTGAGAGGCCTTGAGATCAATTGGGAGAATCCATCCACTCAGTCATTATCATTTTCGGATTAACGTTTGGACTTGTTGATAGTCCATCTCGTAAAATCAAACACCTGCGCTTCACCGTAATCATCTCGCATTCTCACCTTTGGGTAAAGTATCATTTTTTGTTCCGATTGTTCGTTTGATTGTTCATCTTAATTTACCCTAAATGTGTATTTCGAAAAATTAATTTTCGAGACTTGGGAATTTAGGCGAGTGGGATATCATTTTACATTAAATTTGGGCGCTGAATCCAATGGAATTGATGCGATGTGATTTGCGATGAAATGAATAAAATAATTCATTCATTTAATTCATTCATTCAATGAGATGGGTCTCTGAACGATTGGCGCTCACCGGAAGAGATTATGGGTCGAAATTAGTATCCATCTACCTGTTTCAAATGTAGATTTTCGAGATTTCTAGTGTCTGGGCGTGTGAAGTATCATTTTTCATTAAATTTTGTACGCTGAATCGGTTGGAATGAGTCTCCTTGCTGCTGATCCGATCAATAAACAACCCCTGTGAATGAATTCGCATAGTCTGTTGTTTCACGGAGCTCCATCACTCGGCAAGCGCCTTTCAACGCAATACATTTGAAAGAGAGAAATAAATAGCAAAATAAAGATAGTAATAATTACTATGCTATAGTAATTATACATCGTTTCTCTAATCTTTTTGAATTAATGAAATAATGTATCTGTAAATATTGGAAAAATACCTACCTAACGTGAGGAATATTTACTGATATTTCAATGTGATCGATAGTGAAATCGCACCCTTACCAGGTGAGTTTGTTTTAATTTGATGTAGTTTGCTTTTTCCTCATCATGATTCATTGGTCAAACCATATACCTCGACAGCTCAATGACGATACGGTTAGTTTAGAGTAACTCGGATAGTTTATTTGCGTGGGAGTGTATAGATAAAGGCGATTTTACGATCCTTTTTGAAAGATAAAAGTCTTGAACTAGTTTTAAAAAAAATTGTGTTACGAATATTTTCTATCGACCCAGAGTAGTTAACCAAAAAATTACGAAATCCAGCGACCTTTCTAGTTGTTATTGATTTCAGTTGTTCTGGGGAAATACATTCGCAGCGTCGGATATTTTCTGAACGACTGATTAAGTGACAATCACATTGGAGAAACAAATAATTATGTCCAATTAATAAGTGTTCTGGGTTCGGAGTTCATGTAATTTACCCATCATATGCAGTTTGTAAGATTACGCAGAATTACGAACTCATTTGAAATGATTATGTCGAGAAAAAGCTTTATTTTTCATTTTATTACACTCCCATAGAATTAAATCGTGTAATGAACTTGGTATTAGAAATTGAATAGCAGGTAGAGATTTGGACTTTTTTCCCAATATTGAATGAATATTGAATATTGAATGAATATTTCGGTCTGCAGCCCCACAAGCCTACTCAACTGTATGGAGAAAGAAAACTGTGTGCGTACTGCCACTACAATAAAAGAAGAATGACCAAAATCTGTATGCATGAAGTGCGTTGACAATATTTTTAGTGACCACAAGCATCAAATTTTCACTGCTTGTTTTGAGCAATAGGGCTCCTTTGATGGATGCCATTGATCCTACCTTGCTGGTTTTATTACTGAACTTTGAGCCTTTTTAGTGCGTATCGTGAGGTTTTATTGTCAAATTTTTCTACGATTTATTATTGTGGGTCACTTTTGTACCTCAAAGATAACCGTACTTCTAAGCTAGTGATCAGTTCATATGGGATTTTACTTAGCGCGTTCTGGTTTTGATGAATGTGAATGATTGCTCGCTTTTACGCAATTGCACACAATTATAATGTTTTATAGTTCATTATTATTGTATCTCAAAGCTAGATGTATTTTTCTTCAAAACTAGTGAACTATATAGTTCCCATTACTTCTCGTGGAGGTGCTCTGCCCAGAATAACTGGGCAATTATTCAGCGCTTTTGAAATAATATTTTGGGATACTGCGTGTATAACTATGTACAATCTTTAATAACGCGTATAATCTTTAATAAAGACTTTATAAATATTCATACAGTTATTGACGTTGACAAAATATCATCCAGCTCCTCAACAAAGATGATTTGCTCAGAAAAAAGAAGATAACAAAAATACACGAATCAACAAATGGTGAGAGGAAGTGCAAATAACGTCCAAAGAACTTGATACAAGTATTTTTATTATTTAGAACACTTTGAATTGACATTTGGAATTAATATGCTCACAGCATTATCATTTGCTCATGACAGTAAAGGTGATTTTTAAGAACTTTCAATGACTACTTTTTCTTCCCAATTATTCAACAATTTCGGGCTTTGGGTCTACCACTGAAAGGAGGGAACGTTGAATGTTAATCAAAAAATATTGTTTATAACAATAGTTACATGGGGAGGAACGAAGGCCTAACCTTCAGCGCCTGTCGTAACGCGTCCTACTGCGGCAATACTTGCATGAAACGCACATTGCCTAACCTCCGTTTAAAAGGGGCTGAAGCTAAAGTTCCTGATATTCGTTATTTTTCCTGGAATTTTCGTGGCCTATTATTTCGGACGGATCGGTTCATTAGTCAACTATTTATTTATCACAATAACCGTATTATTCCTTATTACAGGAATAATAGTTAATGGTTTGTATTCACTGAGCTCGTAATTTTCGGGCTAATACGAAAATAATCGTAAGTGTGAACGAAGAGGTAAAAATTGTCTTTCTTCCATCTCCATGCTAAGATTTAACATGATTTAAGTAACAAAATTACTTGTTCTACGATTGTACGATATAGGTATCATTTCCATCTACATCTATTGATGTTGTTGTGTATTTGAAGCCATGTCGATTTTTAACATTTTTGTTGAACAATAACAGAGTAAATCAGGTACATAATATACTTAATTCGTTGTTCACACTTTTGATCACTAAACAGAGAACATTTGGTTCGTGAGTCGGATTTGGAGAATTAGAACTCTCTTCAGTAGTAGGTACCATAGCCCCCAGCCCCTCTAAAACATTAAGTTTCCACACTGATCCACAAGGATCCACACTCTGTGTACTCTGTGGTCCCGCACACTGAGCGTTTCCGCCCATCTAAGATAAGCAGATAAACTATTAAGAAAGAATTTTCAGCTTTTGAGTTCATTATTTTCTCGAATGTAGGTTTTTAAAGGCAGTAAAGTGGCGAAGGATGATCGTAAGATGAACTTATACAGTACAAGAAATAAACGATATCATTTTCTCAATATTGCTTTAAACTCAGTGAACACCAAGCGTGACAACTCTCAAAGGAGTAGCCAGGGGAATTAATCAACAAAAGGAGTATGTAGAAACGTGCTGCACGTACAAGCACGAAAGATAGACAGGTAGTTGCATACAGTTTAATACACTATAATTTATTCTAACTTAAACAACACTGTTCAACAATATTAGAATTATTATTTTTAGGAAAAAAATGTATTCAACCCCTCCCCCTTCTCAGCCTCTATTAAGGCACCATTTTAGTACCCACAAACATAAAAAAGTTCAGTCTATTGAAATGACAACATACCTTATCATGCTCTATCAACGTATTCTCAAGTGTTACTTTGTACGCACTAGAATTTTATCGTAATTTAACTTGAATTTACATTTATTATAACAAGTCACCGATATATCACAATTTAATCAGTGATGACCATAACAATTATCGTAAAAGTGATGCAGGTACATTGGAAGGAGAATTTCTCCCTTGAGCAGTCTCGTATGTCGTCACAGCGCAATTACGTCTTCATAACTTACATTTTTTGACAACAAATGGCGTGCCAAAAAAGGGTAAGTACGTATTTTTATAGCAACAGCCGTGACGTTATCAAATAGAAATAATATCGGTAACCAACAAGTGTGGAACTAGGCGGCACGTAAGTAGTAACAATCAATCAATATTCGGTTAGTCTTAATCCGTACATACACTTTACATTATTTTACACATGCGTACTCCCACTCTTTAGATACTTGGTACCTAAGTTACTAACTTATTACCCACGATCGACTCTGGATACTTTCCCAGCACATTACCGAGTAAAATTGTGGGTTTTCGTTTTGTTTGGAAAGTATGGGAATGAACTATTGCACTTGTAATCCGGTTTCGATTATACTTCCGCGTATTCTTCCAATAGAGCTTGGCCAAAATGCGTTATTACGTAATCGTGGTAGTACATCATGATGCATAGCGGTTGACCAAGAATGAGCGAAGTCCAAACGATGACGTTTCCCCCAATTCCCTCCTAACTTTTTCTCAACGTAGCGAGAAATGTAGGACAGAGGAATCTGAAAAAAAAAAAGTTTGAATAGGTATTACAATGCTTACATGATTCTGAAAGATTTAAGAGGTGAACAGTTTATTTTTTCATTTTGTCAAACTATAGGTGGACATTTCAATTTACTGAAATGGACCGATTACCTGGCCCATCATTCCTGTGAATGCCCATATCTTGAAAGTCCTCAGTGGCACGCTGACGAGGTATTCATGGAAAAATGCACTGAGGAAGAAGACTGAAACGCTGGCGACCATTTTGCTGTACCCAATTTCAACCAAAGGTACGTAAAGATGCCTGTAATCAAAAGTGAAACTGATTCGTGTAATGAAGGACGCGTTGATGAAGGATGATTTGATTTGAAGTGTTCACCACTTAGAAGAGGGTTTGGATGTTATCAGTGGTGCAATAACCAATCAAAGGAATCACATTCTCTGAAGTCAAAAGGTACAATTGCGGATGAACACAAATTGGGTAAACCCCAATAGATCCCACTAATGGATCACGAGCCCCCCCCCCCCCTCCTTCAACTACCTATATAATGCCCAGCAAGGGACCCATACTTAGCTCGGCTGGTTCAGTTCATAGGCGAAACAAGACTAGATTTGTTGTGTGGTGGACCATCATTACTAGCAGCACTGCAGGGGTGCACAAACATGAACCAATCAGCTTCCAGAGTTCGATCGGTCATGTCTAGATTCTCAACCCTCCACGCGTTGTTTTTCAGACTGTTTCAATACATACATTTGACTCTCAAGACCAGCAATCACGAGTTTTCTGTTGAAGTAAGCTGTTTTGTTTGGAAATCTCGAGTTCCTTAGTTCTTTTAATAGTTTCCTTTGCCAATATCGACTTTCTGTGTCTGAGTATTTATCAATTTAAACTGACTGCCATCAGGGTGTCTGGTGGCACCACATCAAATCATAAATAATATTTCCAGTCAATCAAAGGTGTTCAACTTGGTTACATGTACTTCCAATAAAGTTCCTAGACCTGCGAATTTCTATATCTATAATGTATACATTTTCATATTTTTTCTATAATTTTGTTTAATTCTATAACTACCCATGTTTTTATAATTTTGGTATAACTGTTCAATTATGTACTTCATTCTTTCATCTTTTATTTGCATGTACTTTGTTTATGTTTCTGTCAACAAACTTCCTTGCAATTTACTGTATGTATTCCAATAACCAATCCAGCTAAACAATTCTAATAAGCATTTACATCAAGTCACCATCCTACTCGTAATAACAATGGGGAGCAAGTTAGTGATTACAATTAGACACAAGAGATCAGTAGGGACTCAGACCAGTCTGCAGAACATCTATACTTAGGACAACTAAAGAATACCGTCGGCCACAGACATTTTGGCGCGACATAATACGCGTTTGTTACAGGCAACCAATATCGCTGCTGTTTTTTGTTGAGTGAACCATCTGTCCTAGTGTATTGTGCCACTCAGAAGAGATTTCTTTCTCAACTAGGCTGAGTGTCCCTTCTTTTGCATCCCAATTTACGGACTTCTATAGATTATAATAAGTGCTTAGCTTAACTCCTCTCCTACCACGAGTGAACCTTGTTGTGATCAGCCGGGCCTGGATTTATCGAGGGTGCTACGGTACTTGCTCACCTCTCCCATAATCCAGGCACCACACAGGCAAACAAATTATCGTACCTATTATCTGACTTTATATCTTGAATTTTACCTACAAGATCATACTAAAACGCTTGTTTTTGTCATAGTCTCACCTGACTGCCCAACGATGAACCGGCATATTCCAACTCCTCCAGAATGTATCAATGTTGTTTGCATTCCACCAGTCACAGTAGAAATTACGATCTGCGAAATGCAGTAGCTCTCCAACCAAGTTGAGAAAAGAATGGAACATGACATAGAACCATGTGAGCCAGACTAGATGATTAGGTATCTGAAAAGTACGAATGTTAAATTATATGAATAAAATCGAGGATATCAAATGCACTGAATTACGTCGAATCAAGAATACTGGAACTTGCGACTTACTGATAGTTTCAAAAGTCTTTCAGTAGCTTTCAGCACATCCATATTCTGTAAAAGAAGAGATATGGTAAATCTGCACAATATAGGGGACTTGAGGGGACTTACGAACTATCTGGAACCTACAAACTACTCCGAAATCGGTAGTCTTTTTGCCCCAATAACCCATCAATCGGAGGAAATAATACAGCACATGCCTATATCTCAGGAATTAATTTTTATCCATACCCTGCCACTGTTAGCGGCCGATTAGTTGGAGTAAATTTTCGTATTTTGGCCTTAGACGGGCTTTTCAATTTTTTAACCCATAGGTACATATAGGTAAAGAAAAAAATTGTACAAATACCTAACCGGGGTAATCACCAAAAATTGGAGAATATAGAATAATATGGAGAAACACTTACTGAAAAGGGGATCAATGAGTTTTTCACGGAGGGAATGATCCATTGTTGGAAGAGACAGGCGATGAGTTGAAATAACACTATCACTTCCAAAATTCGTTTTAGCAAAAATCTGTCAAATTAAGAAGAAGTACAGGAAATTAACAAGATAGAAATGAAGTGGCAAAAGGTGGGTTGGTGAGGCTGAACTGTACAAAGGGGTCTTTTGCTCAATCGTGGGATGCTTTTAGTTTACGCATGCGTTTACAGTTTTCGAGAATAATGGAAAATTTGATATGAAACAGCCCCATTACGATTGGATTACCTTTTATTACCCCATTATTACCCATTACCTTTTACGGATTCGATCAGTCCTTGGGAAATTAAGCTCGTAGCACAGCGTCGGCGCCCAGATGAAGAAAGCCAAGTCTTTTACGCTCACGTTGTCCGGGTAAACGACCAAATGCACGTTTCCGTCTCCGTTGGACACTTTTTCTATATTGATAAAAGCATAAATAATTAGGCAGGTTTATCTATTCTTGGTAAATTTTTTGCCACAGGGGGGTCAAAAACGTCATTGTTTCTTTGTGAAAGAACACAAGATTCTCTTTCGCTTGACGAATATCGAAACAGGTTCCCAAATGCAATAAATACGTCAAATTGTATTCGTCACCACTCACCTGTCTTTTCAGATGAAATGCTCTGTCTTCTCATATGTTTCTTTTGCGACGACTTTTTGTCCACTCTGCACCAATGGTTGACTTGTACGTAAGACCACAGCTTGAGGAACATCACGGAGTAGATGAAACATACAAATGATGCTCCCACTGTAATGTGGTGAAATCACAAAGGTCAGTAAAAGTGAAGAGGAGATACGAGTCTCCATTAGTTACCCTCTTTTTAAATACATTTCCCTAGCTTGAAAATACAAAACACCCTCGTTTCTTGAAAGTTTAATGTAAAAACTGTTTGGGGTCAACTTTTTTTCATAATAATGCATATTTGAATACAGAGTGAAGAGTCTGAAAGTGAGGGCTAACATCGAGCCCAACCATTTAGCCGTTTTCGTATCTTGTCAAAATTCTATATTTATGCTGGAAAGGTCACCGTAGACCCCTTTGTGAAACATTCTGCAGCCCATATGAATCTGAAAATGTCTTACTTAGGCTAAAACCCGTGGACTTCAATGTGATGGCTATCATGGGAATGGTGATCATCACAAAAATATTTACAACATGCGCCGACAACCCCAGCCGCTCAGGTAAAATGTTCTGAAACAAAGGAAATGTCGCATGACTTATTCAAAAATCTTTAATACACCTGTACAAAGAAAGATTATAATTAAGTATAATTTACTATATAATCCTTTAAAAATCATTTTTTTGTGCATCAATGTTTCTTCAAATTTTAAGGACAGGCTCCATAGGCCTTTTAAGTTGAGAGTGCTGTGTCGACAATTTATTTTTACCTTTCCTAAATATATGTGTAAATAATTATGTTGTCCAGAAACGAGCAATGCCACGCGTGTAAGTGAAGTAGTACTTTGCGGGTGTGTAGCGGGTTTCAATAAGCTTACAACTTTTCAGGCGCTCGGCGAATTTTCCCCTCCAATGTGAGTTAGATTATGTGAATCACATTTGCGCTCGCATAAACCAAGTCAGCAAGTCAAATATTTGCCTTTAGAAATTATACCGCTAGGGCCTGCAGGTGGGATTAAATATTCACGAAAATAATCATGCTTGAGATAGATGACGAACCAACGGACTCAATGTTAAAACGAGAATAGTATATATTCATAATACCGCTTCCCTACCTCAGCTAAGCCTTTCTCGATTAGAAGGCAGAGGCCGCAATGCACCGTTGAATCTGAAATTGAATGAGATAACTTTAGTGATTCGTATTTTCTACATGTATAATGATAATATTTTGGGTGGCCAGGCACCTATTATGTATATGTCACACATAGATACTAAAATATAATCTTCAGCTAATATAGTATAAATGCTGTAACCGCAATAATATACAATTTCGTTCTTCTATGAGTGAAATTATTGTCTACAATAACTATCATAATGACGTAATTTACCATGATATGGTAAAATTATAATAGTTACCAAAAAAAAAAAAAGTTATAGTTGTTTAGTTGGTTAGTTGTTTACCATAAATAGTTATGGTAAACTTTTTGAGATGATGAATCGAAAGAGAAAATCTCGTGGATTTTCAAACACATCCAAGAAGCTTAAACTGCTGTTGGTTTCTGGGCGTTTCAAGGTTTTTTAGATCGAAATATGCAAATGTCCGTCCGCCGTTCACTGTCCACGCCGATTTTGGGCGGGACAGGGCGCTCGGTAGTCTAGTGGGATAGATGAAGGATTGGTGTGGTACTCCGAGCGGCCAGGGTTCGAATCCTGGCTAGAGCAACTTAATTGTTTGTCTTGACCCTCATATTCGTCCTCTTCACTTAAGGGGGTGAGGCAATAAGTAGCCACGAGCGAAATCGTCAGATCAATTTACGATCCTTTGGAGGACGGCTGACGACGTCCGCGACACCTGACCAAGGTAGTCGGACGAAAATCCAAGGTGAAAGTCCTTGTTTACTTTACTTTACTTACTTTTACTGTCCACGCCGATTTTGGTAGTGAAAATTTTCTAGAAATCTTAAATTCGGGTCAGGGATCCATTACCGGCTCTAGTTGGTCCTCGAAACTTTCCAACCCGATCGAACCAGATTTGGAGGGGGGGGGGGAATGTATTTTCGGGATTTTCGGTGATCTAGGTATGTGTGGTATTATTTTCGACTAAATTTTAGACGCTGAATCCAATGAAACGGGTCCCGGAACGATTGGAGCCCGTTGGAAGAGGTTAAGGGTCAAAATGGGCTATATCTACCTATTTTGAATGTGTGTTTTCGGGGTTTCTGGTGCCTAGGCGTTTGGTGTATATCATTTTCTACTAATTTTTGGACCCTGAATCGATTAGATTGAGTCTCCATGCCCCTGTTCACCAGTGGGTTTGGATTTCTTGTTGGATGTTTATTCACCGTGTAGTGCATGGACAGTCGTCGATTAACATAACCTTCGTTGACCAATATAGCTACTATAAGTGGATACTTATTAACTCATAAATGATTCTCAACTAACGAAAATCGTGATGAAGAGTATAATTGAACTTAATTGAATCGAGTTTCGTTTGGAATTTGGTTACTCACACAGAAACAAGTAAATTGATGGGTGTCCTGGGCCTTCGTGAGCTCCAGTGAGTACGATGAGCCATTGCTCAGGATCCACCCGAATCCCATACCTTGAACGCAAAAGAAAAACGTAAAACAAAGAGTGGCGTAGAAAAAAAAAGTTCACAGGAAGACATCGTGGATAAAAAAGTGAATAAGAGAAGACTTTGTCGGCGTTTCCCACTAGTTGACCTTCACGTCAGTCCTAACGATGTTCTTGACGTGAAATTACTGAGCACTATTCACGCTAAAAAAGAAAGATCAATACTTCTTAGTTGACGAGAGCAATTCGTAAAATAAATTTTATTGAAGGCACAGAAATTTCGTATTGGTACTACGAGTATAAGTGAGCATAAGGAACAACCTAGTTTTCTTAAGTTTTTTTCAACTTACGAATCTCATCATTCAAACCTGCGGTATGGAAGAATCCGCGGACTACCTATAAGACTATTTTTGATCTCACTGACTGAAACCTCAAAGCGAAAAAGCGAGGAAAAAGCGAGTGGAAGGAAAGTTTACATGGCGTTATGTATGATTCCATCCGGAAATTCTATAACGCGAAAAGTATTTTATCAATATGTTGAGGGTGGTTTTTGTTCAAATCGATCATTGTTTCACTGTTTTATTCATGCGTTGTACGACTTTTTGCTGGCCTGGCAGGCCAGCTTATTCATGGGCATGGCCTATATTGAGTCTCCCATAGCCCTGAAGAACGAACCTCACATATCAGACACAACAAGGCCATTGTCATAGTAGGAATTGGTTAGGGACTGCACACATTTTGTGTTATCATAGTTTGAAATTCACTTCAGTAATTACTGTGGTTAAATATTTACATAATTCAAGAAAACATCAAATATCATCATATAAGGGCTTTTTTTCTCCACAGCAGACATCAAAAGTAACATCATATTGATCTACCATAGCTTTTCAATAATAATTATTATATCACTCATTTATAAAAAATAGGATTTGAAATGATCAAAATGCTGACATAACACAGGGGATATACAATGAGGGAAACAGATATTTTTGGGGCTGAGTAAATAGGTAAGTACTTATATATTAGGGTAGGTAGGTACTTATATATTTTTATTTATCTAGTAAATTGTTGGTCACAGTAATGATGGAAGTAAATTTCACTAAAAATGTGAATTACCAGAATTACACTTAATGTTTGTACGTGACCATTGTTGCCTACACCTTGCCTTGTAACCTTGAAGGAGATGTGCAGTATGTCCATGAATATGCTGGCCTACGTGACAGTAAAACGACAACTTATAAAAGAAGAGGTGAAACAACGATAGACCAGAATAAAAACCATACTCAACATTTCACTATGAGGTCATACCATACCACATTTTAGCAATAAAATCACTTCTAATCCCAATAATTAAAAGGGGAAGAGGTGGGAGAGGTTGACCTGAAAATTGGAATGAGTAGATTTCTGGAAATGCTCTTGAAAATTGAATACGAGGGCTCGTAAAATAAATTACGGTGCCTACTACTGAAGCTTACTTGATGACATTCTCTAAGAGCAAGCGGATGCCACCCATAGTGAGAAGTATCACTCCCCAATTGACCAGTCCAGCGAAATTGGAAAACCCGGACGACCAGGAGAAGAGAGAGTCTCTCGGACGATGACATCTGTGAACAGAGGTTAAAGCCAAATGAGCAATTTTGATAAGAATTTGTCAATATCATGTATCTAACTTTCAACAGTGCAGATCATTTGAAATATACTTCTACTTGATAAAGAAGAATCACAGAAGTTGGTTATCCCTCGGTCCAGAAGCTTGGAGACTCATTTCTGTCGATTCAGCGTCCAAAAATTAGTGGAAACCAATACCCCACACGCCTAAATAGCCAAAAATGTCGAACATGGGGAAAATGGGGAAACAGTAGGTGGGGCGAGTCTCGGACCCATTCCAATCGATTCAGAGTCCAAAATTCAGTGGAAAATTATATCCTACACGCCTAAATACCAGAAACAGAAAGGTACCACATTCGAAATTCGAAACAGGCAGATAGATACCCATTTTTACTCATCACCTTTTCCAGTGAGCGCCAATTATTTATTTTTCGAAGTACACATTTTGCGGTCCCTAACCCGAATTTGAGATTAGAAATTTTTCTACTGCGGTGTGGACGGCGGACAGACATCTTATACAGATTATTTTAATTTAGACACCTTGAAACGCTTGGATTTTTTTTTTTTTTTTTTTGCCAAATTGGAGAGAATAACTTTTTGCATGAAATCATAGATTGATCATTCAAGGAATAACCAACTAAAAAAATAAAGATTGGGTAAAGCAGTTTTCCTCCATCCTTGATCTTAATTTATGTATTTATTAATTTTTTTATTTAGTTGGCTTGACGATGACGTCTTCACGTCGAATGCCCTCCTCGCGTACAACATCAAATATGTTAAGCAAGGCTGGGTGCCCCGTGATGTACTCACAATAATAATTCACATAAAGAACCTATTGAGAAATATCTTGTTGATAACACAAATGCCATTATGATCAGGCATTGAAGTAGTGAAAATGGAATAGTTTTGCTTTTTTGATCGTATTTATTCATTTACGATTTTCTTTATTTATATCATTCTGTTGTCCGTCCTAGGACTGAGTAAAAAAATGTTTTTCTCAATGCTAATCCCGTACGTATAGACGACTATTATAATATCTATAATATATGATAAGGAAAACACTTACAATCAATTAAACATTGTGGGATCCTTCTCAAAAAAGATTTTCATAGAAGGTATCTGCAAATACTAGTATCACGAGTGATTTAAGTAACCTAGTAGTAGTAAGTTGAGAACAAATTTCGATTGAAACCGCGTAGCCGTCTTGATGACTTTAAATTTTTGTAAAATTGTCATCCCTACCCTGTTCATTCCCTGCTTATAAACCAAGCTCGTGTTGGGTGCATTCCCCAAAAGCAAAACAGGAATATAATGAAAACTATTGATTTGCAGGTAATCCCAATACGCAAAAATTAAACTACTCATAAATTAATACTCATAACAATATTCACAGCTGGCATTTTGATTTAAATACTCTTAATAGTGATGACCTACGATGATTGGCAGCTTACAACCACTTAACTCGATCAGTTAAGATCCGGCAGGTAATGAAAAGTTGGCACCGGTCAATTGGCACAAGATGATAAAAATCGTGGCCATCTGGCTCGTTGACTCGAGTGTCGGTAGTGATAACGAGATACACCCTGCCCGTATCTGGTTAAATTGACTGTGACCCGGTAGCTCATGTATACGACGTTATCTCAATTAATACAATACATCCTCGACCCTTCAACTATGGGTTAGATTCACTCTAGTTTAGATGTAAATAACACTAGTCGGAACATTTCGTGGCCTCGTGCAACACCGTCGGTTTTAAACCTTTAACAAGTCGCAAAAGTAAATTCGATAGGTGAATGTCAAAAGATGAGGAGCAATCACTCGTTCGAGTTGGAGTGTATTAATAGTGTCGTTCCGACTGGAGGTTGATAGGGTCGGTGAGATTAGATAAGAACGTCAAACGATAGTCTCAAGTTCCTTGAGCTCTTCTAAAAGCAAACTACACGGATGCTTGTGGAATTGAATTTTGGGTAATGGATATTTGGCATGATTTTCATACCAGTATATTTTTATTAAAAAAATAGGTTGTCTTGGTGATGCAATTATTGATTATTTTCGTTTAGTGTTTTTGATTATACAGAAATTTATGCTGGATCACCCAACGATATGCCATTTCATTGCCTCGGATGACTCATGAAAGAGCTAATAATCTATCGTGTGCCTTCACACTCTTGTTTATTTACGCTGTGTCATAAGTCGTAGGCACAAATAGGGAAGATGGAGCCAAAATTATCGCTCATTATTTCAACGATCAGCTAGTATTTCAGAACCATATGCATGAATGTACGAGTATGCAATGAACTTGTGCATTGAAACAGGTACCGCAATTGTAGAAACTTTCATATCGGAATTCCAAATAATTTTTTAGAAATAATGCAATTTTTTGAAGTTGAACGCAATAATAATAATAATAATAATAATAAAAAAAACGAATCCAGGTACGCGCATTGCATAAATTGTGATTAAAGAAAACTATATAAAATAGAATGTTGATGGGGAAAAGTGCACGCAATGATGAATACTGATCGCCAACAGCAACTATTTATCGGTATCTATCAGCAACTTTATTCGTAACTTTCCCAAACATCATTGACGACTCGTGGCATAATATTACTGAAACATTTTCTCATGCCCGTAACCCGTTTTAATTACCTTTCGGCATCTAATTCACAATATTATCAAGTAACGCTGCAAATAATTATCGTTCTGTGATGAAACGGAAAACTGGTATTCTTGGGTCAGCGCCCTTGTGCACGGATAAGCGGTAGAAAGGTCAGATCAACTTTCTTTCCTTCTTTCGTTGATGCGGCAATAATTTTCTTAGTGCTGAGGGCAGTCACGTTGTAGCTAATAATTGTCATGCGATCGGGCTGCAGAAACTAGGGCCCGTACATATAATGTTCACCCACAAATATTTAAAAAATACTCGTAGATATTACACTCACGGTTTATCAGGTTGTGATCTGCGGACTTTCTGTTGTTCTTTGGTGATTTCTTCAGCTCTTGTAACACTTTTAGTACGTCTTAGACGTAATCCTTCCGTTTCGGAAGTCATTTTGGCGAAATAATCCTAAAATAATTTACCTAGGGAATAAACCTTGGAAGGCGTAGCGGCTGGGGTTCAGCTTTCACAAACTATCGTTGAAACACCACTGGACGCGGGCTCTTATGAGGGAGAAGGAGATAATCTATTTAGGAATGATCTGGAAGGGGCTTCCGAGAGGGAGCCACTCGATTCATGACCGAAGTTCAACAACAAATATTTTTCTCCTCCTCACGTGAGATGTCTATGTTTTTTAAAACTCAAACCCGATCTGAGCGAAAAATAACAAACAGGAGACCACGTGTTCAGGTCCACGGATAGTGATTGTGATAACGCAACTGAAGCAGCTCATTTTGTCATCGGGCTACTAAACGGCTCTCTCACTCCCCTAGTACCCGTTCTTAGACTGGTGGGGGCGCAGAGCCATCTCGCGAGCGCTGATTGAGTTCGAAGAGTTGATTCATCAACTCCGCAGTACCAAAAAGAGAAAGTTGGATGACTGCATAAAGTGGAATTTCATTTTTTATCCTCTAACCGGGAAGTAGAACTTGCTTTTAAGCGAAAAACTACAGAACTCGGTATTTAGCGAGCTTTCTGCACTCCAACAAGGAATCACATTTTCATAACGTATAAATACATCTCCTGTGATATTTGTCAGGTACTTTACTGCAATAACTAATAGTGCGATGCAATCCCTGCACTTCCGAGCCAGAAGCTCCAAAACTCGTTTATTTTATTTTGCTGAATGTCCATAACTGAAGACTATTTCATGGGAAATAGATAAATGAACTGAAAAATTATAACTAACAACGATATTTTTGAAAAACTTACTTTAAACCAGGTAGGGACCAACAATCCTAAACTTTAAGGGTGAACGTAGGTCCTTGTTGTACCTTTCTCAACATACTTTCAATTTGTTATATCGATTCCAAATAAAAATAGAAAATAAATCAAAAGATTGGCGCACGAATTACTGCAACTCATGCGTCGAACCCCAATCTAAACTGGAGATTTCCTAATCAAAATCAGTTTGTCCGAATTAAAATTAGATTTGAAAAAAAAACCCTTCGAATGTCAAACAAGAGTTTCCAAAAACCCGCAGGAGTTGAGTGGTCAGTTGCTTAACATGTTTTGTTAACACGATCAAAGCAATTAATTGTGAATACCGAAATAAACATGATTTTCTTCTTCTTCTTCTTCTCCCCTATTTCCCAGAATGTCTGTGACGAAATGGGCATTTTGTGAATCTCACTATAGATCTAAAAACCAATTTTGACTAGAAAATCATTTTACGCACAAATGATATCTACAGGGATTTAAGAGATGCTCTTTGGCAATAGTGGGAAAGTAGCCATCGATCACTGGAATGTGACGATTTACAGCGACGAAAATGTGAGGTTTCGAATAGAGGAGTCTGGAGTCGAACGGAACATGAGGAAGATCGTAAAATTCATTATGTTCCTGATAGTGAAGCGGAGGGTTGATTGATTTGGCCATTGTAGAGATGCCATCGACACTAGCTCGAGCGATGGAGGTTCTTCCAGACTGGATATATACCGTCTGATTTTTGTCTGTGATTTGGCGAGAAAATGAGTGATGATGTTTAATTCCTCTCTTACCATTGTACGAATCCACTCGGTTCTTGTGTCATTCTGGAGGGTAAATATGATCAAATTGGAGTTCACGTCAGTATGAAAAAACTAAAATTATGCGTCATTCCAGGAGGCCCGAGGCAACGTCTGAAGTGGTTTCGAACTCCTAACGTAATGATAACGAGACTGCGTAAACATGATTACAATTAGTGCACCTGATCCAATTTCCCTCCTTGCTCCGCTGGCCTGATATTATTGAGAGATCGTGCACTTGAGTGAAAGTACGAGTCACACATTCAGGGTTGTTAATTTTGCAAGTTTTTAGGTTTGTACCTAACTACCAACAAAATATGGCCATAAAAACTTGAAGCAAGGCGAAAACTAATCGGCTAACTAGGACTTAGGATACTCATGTAAATTCCAGAAATAATTGCTCTGGGTTTCCATACATTGTGCCAAACTGTTGATACGGAAAATTCCGAAATTTTAGCCGAAGAAATTTAATAACCAGGAAAGAATAGTTTTAGAGAACATAAACACTATAAACGAGTAGCTCAAGGTCTTCAACATCCAAAAAAATCATATTAAAACGTTGGACAGTAAGTTCTTTAAGTTATTTCAAAGAATAACAAAAAAAGTCGTCAAGCCTTCCACTACCTTTACTACTTCTTTTACTTTTCGCTGTATGATAATATAAATATTTTTGTTGTAATATCGGGAGAGAAAACAAATATTGCCAATTATTATTGTTGTCCGTTGGAACGTTCCTGTGGTCCATCATTTGAGACAGGTGCTGCATCGTCCCTATGCTGAGGATCGTAACTACCTTGCATCACAAATAACTTTAACTACCTTATTACCATTCATAAATTTTGAGATTTAAATGACAACTATAGCTAAAAACTCAAGCAGGATACACTAACCGTTGACGAATTTCCTCGAACATCCTATAGAACAGGTACTTACCGGTACACACGCCACTGATATACAATTTATCAGCGGCTAATAGCCGCTTAGTTATTATAGTTATATATAGTTATTATTAGTAGCCTTAATACACCCTGATGAGCCAGGCCAGGACCTGGCAAAACGTCGGATCAAAGATAGGTGAATAGATAATGATACGAACTTTTTAAATAGAAAACCCTAACCCACCAACTAAAATTACTGAGGGTCAACCCAACAGGAAAGTGGAAAGAATACAGCTACTGGTGAAGAATACAGCTGAATAATACTGGTACCTATCAGTAACCTGCTCGCGTTCCTTGAAGCTCGAAAAAGGAAGCCGGAATGTCTGTTTAGTGTTTCAGGTTAACTCTACACGCTCTTCAGCAGGCGTTCATGGCAAAGTTCATGGAACTCCCTGTTTCGCCTTCTAAATTGATACATTACCAAAGGGTGCTTTGGATTTTATAATTTTATCATCTCTAACGGTATTTTGTAACTTCGCTTGAATATGAATATGAGGAACATGATCTGAACATCCGTGAGTGGGGATCGTTAATTTGATATTCGAGCTTCAAAAACATCTCATCAAGATTGATGTTCCAAACCAGAAATGAGTATAATTGGGATATATACTGTGGAAGTACTCGTATTTATTTCTCATAAAATTCGTTTATTAGATTAAATGAGAATTGATACGGGATTGAAACATAATTCAATCCATCAAAACCAGTGGTTCACGGATTTTTGTAATATCTTAATACGGAGCATATTATCCGCACTCTGGTGTTGGTAACGTGAATAACATATTGAGTTTTGATTTAGCCTCTCGCCTTTGTCGACTTGATCAGAGCACGATAATATCAATCGGAAGCTTCTTAAGGTTTTTTTTTTTTTTTTTTTTTTTTTTTTTTTTTTTTTTTTTTTACTTTTTAGAATTATTTCATTTGATACTTCTGCTCTTTCTAAACGGAAACACGAGATATCTTCCGAGCATGGACGGTCAACGTGGTATATTCGTGGACAACGTTGTCGTTTCTCTTCTTCTTCAAATGACCAGCCTCAAGTAGGATCGACGTACAGTCTTCCACAAGTTCTTTCGCTTTTTCTCCCGATACAAACTTCACAAATGGGTTGACGGATTCCAAATATTCTGAAATTAGAATAAATTCTCCTTTATTCAATATAATCGATAGGAAAATTTTGTAATTTTTGCTCGAATTTCCTTCTGAGTGCGTGAAGAAACGGATTTTGCGATGTAATATTTTATTCAATTCACGTTGAAATGAATTTTCCTAAACAATAGGTACCTACTGGATTAAAATAATCCCAAACATAGTAGTTAAGCCCCATTTGAATGCCACTCACCGAGAAACTCCTCCATTGAATTGTGTGCGTACGACCATTCTTTCACGTCGGCGGATAGGATTTCAAAACCGGCGGACTTCAGTATTTTCAGGTATTCGTTGTGGTCAAAGCTACGGAATAGGGCGTCGTACGTTTTCATCACCTGGTAAATTTGGGTTTGAATTTTTTTAGCGATTATTACAGACGGAAGAAACGTTATTCGGTAAAAAAAATATCTACTTTAGGAATATTATTTTCAAAACCTTCGTTTTCCTCGAATTAAAGGACGGGTGATGATAAAAGAAAGAGTACTTCACTTCAACTAATGGACAGTATACAACATAGACATTTTCTCACTTTCATCTGCTCTCTCCATTTAGGATCGTTGTAGATCTTTCTGAACAATTCGAAGAATGGATGAGTCACGGGAGTGAATGTTATCAACTCTCCGTTTTTCTTCAGGAGGGAGTTCATGTTTAGAGCAGCAGTTCTGCAACAAGGATGAAAATTCTCATTAATAGAAGGTGTAGCTGTATTGTTCCCTAATGTGTCACTTGAAGATCTCAAATGAGTGCATTTTTTTTAGTATTTAGGTGGGATTAAAACGTACTACGATTCTAAGTTTTAGGTGTCAGAGCCGAGGGAAGGGCTGTTTGTGAGGGCGGGGGAATATATACATTTTGTATGTGATTTCCAGGTGAAAACCATCCCCCACTGAGTACACAAATAATTAAGTAGGATTTGCTTATTGATGGGAGAGACATTGCGCGAAGTACGTCAAGTGCCCCAAATAATACTACTCCAACATCCTGGGTCATTTCAGAAAACTTTCTTTTAAAAAAATGGGTATTGGAAGTCTGGAGAGTCTCAGTCTACGTTGGTGAGTCGAATAAAAGTTTTTCATTGAAATTTGAAGTTGTTAACGGCCGGACCAACCCGTTGCTCAACATCAGGGAATTCTGTTTGGTGGGCTTCAGTTTGTACAGTGGTTTCGTTGCCTCCATAGCTTTAGGCCAACCATATCACGAGAATGTCTGGTTTATTGATCGAGTTGGTAAAATGAGTTACTCTATACAGATAAAAATTAACTTAAATTCTTTGTAGGCTCTTAACTCCAATTATAATATAGATTCAAGGGTACTCTAGTGCGCACCCGAAAATTTCATCAGTAATGAATATCTTGCACATTTTTACTGACAGTGCATGTTAACATACACAGTATTGGCGTACCTTAAATCTTTGACCCAATGCAGGCAATAAAATGAAAATATCTTGTCGAAGCATTCCTCGTCCCAATTCATCCAAATATTTGAGTTACCGATGTCGAGCTGTTTGAAATTGAATCGTTTGCTCTCGAACGTGGATTGGGCGTATTTGATCATGTTTTCGGAGATATCGCAGCCAACCTGAAAGAAAAGTTTATTGAACTCGAAACGGACGTGTGATTTTGTGTATTCGTGGGTTTGCATTAATAAATACGGTTGAATCGATATTGTTATTTTTGAAGGGGAGTAAGTTGGGCTCTCTACTATTAAAATTTAAAAAAAATGTATTTTAATATTGATGTTGATGGTGGGTTGTGCTGATAGTAGTTTGAGAGACAAAGGATCTATGGAAATTACGTTCTGCATAGTGCTGGGGAAAGAGTGATTTCATTCGCTTAAGAAAGTGGACGCACAGGAAATCAGTAAGAACTCACTATTGAAACATCGTCTGGTAGGTAATTGCTTAAAACTGAAGTCGTGATGTCACCTGGACCACAACCCACGTCGAGTACGTGCTCCTCCTGGTCCCATTGAAGCCGATGGATTACATCTTGCAACACGAGACCGACGTCTCTTTTTTGCAAGGCGTTTTGCTTGACGTAGAGCGAGGGGTTGAACATCTTTGACTAAGAAATCTGACATGAACCGAAAATTCTCTTAGTAATAAACAGAATAGCAACTGGAATACTAACTAAACTCTGCCTGAACAGGATACAACATATTTCGGAAAAGCTGTTTTCCGTACACCGTGCCAGAGGGAATCGATTTGTTGCACGTGTTTCCCAACTAAAGGACGATTTACGCTCCCCAATGATGCAAAGAGACGTCACAGTTGAATTAGCATTGAACACGATGCAAATCCTTGTCATTGATTAGCATAACTAATTGTTCGTTAAGCGGAGTTACACCAACACAGACCGCTGGCTCCCTCGCTTAGCATTACATTTGCACCGGAAAATAATACTGTCATGAGATGAGACAACTATAATACGAGTCTGTCAGAGAAAATAGCTCTAATCCAGTAACTCAACGTACGGTTAATCAAGATAACGAAGCGATATCGAGCAACCGCAGTTCATTAGATTATTTGGTTACGAAAATTTTCATCTCTTCCGAGTTCAATCACGCCCAACGCTCACGCCAGTTATAATCTAACTGATTTTTTGATGTACGCGTTGGATTACTGAATTTACTTATAATTTTTCTTTATAGAATAATTCGTGTAATTTATTGGTTCTATTTGAAGATGTGAACGAACGAAGTTGTTCAAGCACGTTTATAATATCGACCAGCTTGGAAAAATGGATGTTGCTAGGTCATAGCGAGACTTTAGCTAAATTAACTAATGAACGAGAATAATCCGATTGCCCAACTACTTGGAGAAGTGGCTTTGCCCGTCGCAACTCCACTTTTCTGTGAAATACACTCTAAATAAATTAAGCTCAGGAGTGATTTCTCAACTTATACAGGTATTGTTTCTAACGAGAACCACCCACACTTTATCTGTTTTCTATTCAATCAGCTTCCCCAGAATTTATGTTAATTTTTAATTTAGAATTACATTACTGCGGAGCATTAAAAACGATATAACATTGAATTTTTCTAAGCCAAAAATCTTTCCAAAACAGATTTGATAATTATATCTTACTAATCCAAAATCAGAATTTTCGAAGCGAATCTGGAACTTCGGAGAAGAAGCAGTCAAACTAGAATAAAGTATTTCCCACACCTGCCATATTTTTTGGGCAATATTCCAAAGATTTGAAATCATTAAAATTTTAAAATTACTTACGACGGGAAATTCCTAGTTAGGTTGGAATGATTCTCTAATTGATTTGATTGGGAATCTATTGCTATACCGCGATTCCAGCGATGACTGTGCTTGATCGTATTTTATCGAGCAGTTTTAACTTTCAAAACCGTAACTTTAGTGGTAATCTGTAATCTCTAATTTATTATATAGACAGCTTGTGGTTAATCATTGGTATAATTATTTTACGTCATAATCGGGCTTTATTTCCTATCTGTAGGAAAGTGACTTCTTTGAACAACTTCTAAAGGCCCATTCACACAGGACGCAGTATAACGCGGCGTTAGGCGTCGCGTTACCGTCGCGTTACGGTTGTCAGGTTGTATGACGGGCATAAGCATCATCCCGTTCACACACACGGCGTTTATAACGCGGCGTTACTTTAGTAACGCGACGGTAACGCGGCGTCAGCCTTTCGAGTTGTACAAAAATACAAATAGCGCGCGTTTACTCGGGCGTTACTTCAGACATTTCCCACTTGACATAACAAGATGAGTGAGGAAAACAGAGGCGTTAATTCATCAAGGCGGAAGTTTGTGTATTTATACGATCATTCACATGAACGATACAAGAATGTGTTGAAAAGATGGAGCTTGGAAAAAGATTGCAGGAAGACTGAGCATTACAAGTAAGATAAATATAAATAAGTACAAACTATACATCATATAAATACGAATACAAATAATATAAATATAAATAATATAAGTAAAATATAAATAAAATAAAATATATAATATATAAACAAATATATTATAATAGATTTACCTATATCTTTTATATAATATATATTTTATATTATTATATTATAATAAAAAAATAAATACTTAAAGTATTGTGTTATCTGTTTTGTTCTATGTGTTCTGTGTACCATGCATCAATGTGGGAGATGTGTGTTATGATGACCTACTGGCAAAGTAATCAGCAACCTTTTCTCGAACTTGAATCGCAGCATTCGTTGATCTTCGATTGGTGGGAGTTGTTGTAACCAGCGCTTTGGCATGGGCTCGGTGGCATCGCGGTCATTGGCAGAATATTCCGAGATGAACATCACTCATCATTTTAATGTAGTTGTGAAAGCAGGTAGCTGCTTCACGATGTAATCAGCAGTTGAGCCTGTTTCTAAGGGTCTCAAAAAATACACGCCATTTCATTGCCAATATACCAAAAGCATTTTCGACTACACGGCGGGCTAGACTGAGGTTGTCCATTGAAACATTTCTTCTTTGGATCGCCCAGATAACGCCCAATAATAACGCGGGTGAGTGTACGGAAAGATATATATAATAATTACTGTAGAAAGCATTTCCATTCTCGTTTCGAAGAACCACTGTGGTAGAAAGTGAAAAAAAAAGACGGAGCGCTGTTATCTTGGTTGTCTGAAGGGTGACGTAAGTCACTTTTTATAATACGTAGGTATACCAGAGGAGGATTTTCACTTTCAACAAATCCAACCCTGTCTTAAGTCCTCTGAAATTGTTATTTTTCTGTTCCCTTATTCGGCAAGAAGACGACGAAGGGAAAAAAGACAGCTGCGTCCCTGATTAGAGAGAAGATCTTGTTGTCTTGGTTATCCTTAAAATAGTGGGTCATCTCATGATATATCGCCTTCTATAAGCGCAGATACATTTATTCACAGTTACTTCTCGTTAATGGTGGGCTTTTCGATATTGGGACGCATCTTGTGGTATTTGATGACTACCAATATTTCAAAATTCGTATGCATCCTTCTTTACATAGAGGATTGCGTGAATATTACGATATCTATACGCAATCCTTCACTATCTATCATAATATCACCCGTTGGGTTCCCTACTGAGCAACGCCTGGGTCTCCTGCAATAGTTCCATGTTGAACGAGATGGAACAAAGTCTGGCTCAACACGTGGATAGTTCTCAAATAATAAACTATAATATATCTCTGAGAAGCGAATGAACTATTTTCACTTCCCAAAAAGGGTTGAATTAGAAATGCAAATGCTTACCTCCAATGCTTCGTGAATACTCTTGTCTTGAAATCCGTGAACCAACTGCCGGGTCTAGAATCAGT
This sequence comes from Cyrtorhinus lividipennis, assembly GCA_019603395.1. NCBI lineage: Eukaryota > Metazoa > Arthropoda > Insecta > Hemiptera > Miridae > Cyrtorhinus > Cyrtorhinus lividipennis. The sequence goes on from CM034008.1 coordinate 17,085,308, forward strand.
GAATAGCGATAGCGCGGGTCAATACCGTCCATTTATGTAACCACCACCCATGAGGTCAACGTTGTTCATCGAGATATAACTTAACCTTCAATTAGTCAGCGTTTTTGTAATATAGTACGATTAATCTTCTTCTGTTTTCTTTGAGACAAGCTGTGAACCAGCGTCGGACATGAAATTCTGAACGTTATCCATTGCTCGAGACGCGCAGTATAATATGTTGAAACAAAACATGTTTTCAAGCGATAAGAAATTGCGAAAATCATTCTAGCAATGAACTCGAACCTAAACAGCGAGAAGATTCCGTAGAGGACAATAGATACTCACGTGGGATTGACGAGGTCTGTGATGTCCAAGAGACCAAAAAAAAAAAAAAAAAAAAAAAAAAAAAAAAAAAAAAAAAAAAAACGGAGAATGACCCGGTATTTAATAGACTGGGTTCTGTCTTTAATTCTTTGATAGATTATTCCGAGGTGGCTTATTTGCACGTTTTTCCGTCAAAATGGCCATTTTGACCTCTGAATGCATTTTGAGGTCCGGAGGCCCCAATATTTGGATGAATAATTGACGCGAACTGTGTGTTTGCTCGTACACTTCGCTTGTAGATAGGACCGTTGGAACCGTTTGAGTTGAATCAGTCAGGATAGGAATGTGTAAAGCGAGGGGCATTGTTTGACCTGTTCGACTGTGTACAGTGGTATTGGCAGAATCTTCTAGCGTGTTCATGTTCATTGCTGAGACCATAACTGTCCTATTGTCATATTTATTTTTGAGTTTGTATTGATAATATACCGGAATTCAATGAATAGCGGGCATTGAGGAACAATTAATTACAGCTGATTGTGGTTTATCTGATCTAAGGATGCATAAGAGCGTCGGTTATGAGGACAGAACTAAGTAGAACCCGGTAGCAGGTTGAGCTCATTTCTGGCTATTTTCTCTGTCTGGTTTCCCTATTATATTTCCCGTTCCTGGAAGCCCAGCAAAATCCTAATGTTATAAATCGTAAGTTCATTATTGTCCATTTTAGTAAAGACTGCTTCCTAATACTCCCCAGAACTTTCTGATGATCTTTTAACCCGAAATCCCTTATAGAGCTCAACAGTTTCCTTCAAACGGCAAATAATATGCGACCTGGAGTTGAGGAATGAAGAATTTATACATTTACTCTTTTGCTCTTTTGCTATTCCGCTCTCGCAACAATCGGTAACAACCGTTTGATCTCAAAGCCCGTTCATCACACTTCCTCTTTGAAAGACAACGTCTTTGAAGTTAATTCACCCTGAACCTACAATGCCGCGTACTCTTCGATGGCAGCGGGCACGATCGATTGAGGCGGTAACATTAGCAAAGAACTCGAATACTGCGATGAATACTGAAAGTATAAGTAAGTAGGGTTTACTTGTCACTACGGATCAATTAGTGGTAAAAGTGTGCCCTTAGTATTGCATTACGAGAAACACCTATCAAGTTTTGTAGTTGAGTTTTGAGTTTTCTCTCGTCTTCTCTAAATTGATGAGTATTCTATTTTATCATTCGGTGTTTTTCTCAGTTAGGGTAGTTCGAAGAGTTCTCTCATTTACAGAGATAGCTATGGTTCATTCGCTGAGGTATTCCAACATTGAGGAAAAGGGACCTCGTATGACACCAGTTGTGAGGCCTGTTCGATCGCTCTTCTAATTACCTTTCCCACTACCTAACCGAGCGGACATGCAAATAAAACAGTTCATCATCCGATATTCACGTGTGTGATTCTCGTACGACCCTATCTCCCGTTTGATCCAGAGGCGGATTCGTACTTGTTTACCATATTATGAAGACACTGCAATTCAAGTTGGAAAACGCTGCTGCTGAGGATGGGGAGGTGGATCTTGCTCATTTGAGGAAATTCCTGTACACCCTCAAGGTCTCCGGAGTGGAATACTTTAATTAAATAAACTGGACAAACAATTTTTTTTCGATCTAATCAAGTATAGTCAACCCTTACTGTATCGAACACTAGGTATATCAAATCTCTCGATATTTCACTACTCAAACGACATTTCAAGCACTCAAATTCAAAAACCTATTTTTACCTACGCCTTGCCTTCATCTGTAGCGGTTGATCCAAAACCCATCAATTGATTCAATTTAGCGCAGACTGATAACCCGCGCGCTTGCACGGATCCCAAAAAGGCGTCAAAACCAATTCTTAAGACAACTTATTCTTACCCATACCCTACCGTTTCTGGTAATAGTTTCAAGTCCCACTTTAATCGATTCGGCATCTGAAATGAAGTGTTCCCCAACCAGTATCTTTTCACCGTCGATGGCGATAGTAAAAAACTCATCTCGATTGTTGATCATTCAAAATTTAGTGGAAGAGAATTCCACAACACCTTGATATAAACAAAAGTCGGATAGAGTTTTACTCATACTTTGCCAACTTCAGGAGAGATTGAGCTGAGTGGTTCCAATGACTAAGTCGAGAGTGAAAGAGATGTTATGCAAAATGATAACCCGCACGCTTCCTCAAAAAAGGTCTTGAAAAACTGTTAAAACCAAATTTCCGACACCTATTTTGTTTAAATCGGAGAGATCGATATCAATCATGGATATATTGTTAATTATTCAGAGAAAAATCAACCAAAAGTACCCACTTACTTGGCTGGCAGGCTCAATCGGGGTCAAACTTAGACACGTACAACTGAACGAAAATTGATAATTGATTGTGTTTTATCAGGCCAAAAATAGTCGATATTGAAAATCATTGAAAACACATTCCTTTTCTTCGCTTGCGTATGGGGTCTCCCTTTGGAACCGGCTACAACATGAAAGCGATGTGGTAATGGTCTAAGAATGGGACCATCGAGGTTGTGAATAGCTGACAGTATACACACAGCTTCGACACCGCTCCATAGTGGAAGCTCTCTCAGAGAATAATAGCACCCGCATAATGCGAAATTACGACCCTCCATGTTTATAGAGCGACGAAACTAAGCCCGGAGGAAGTTTGTTTGAGAATGCGATGAGGATGAAGTAAAGAAATAACGTTCGACGGTAAAAGGGAAACCGAGGGGCGGTTGGGGGTGGAGAGCGCGCGATGTATCAATAGGAGGAGGCACTGAAAAGTTGTGACTATACGGCAACAGAGAGAAGAGGCTCAAGGAGGGGCCGAGTTGAGAAAAGGGTCCTCGCTCCAAGTAACCAACTCGGAACAAACTTAAGTATACATCGAGACGAAGCTTGAAGGAACCTTTTAGGTACAGCTAGGTCTTCTTCCTTCAGGCCTTTCTATATAGTTTGTTTGACAATAAAATAACAATGAGGCGTCTCAAGCATTTGGGTTCTCTTCAGACGACTAAGGATAATACAAGCTGTTCGAGTTTTAAGTTGAAATTTGGTAGGGTCGCCCCAATAACCCAAGAAATATACGAGAAAGAGAGCACAGGCTGCAAATTCATTTACTTATAGTGATTATATTACACATACCAATTAGGCATCGTAGAAATCGATATTGGCTCTTACTCTTTCAGGAAATTAGAGGCTTCTTCGTACTTGTTGAGTACCGGAGAATCTTCAAGGAGCAATCGAAGGCGAATGAAATGATTCAACCATAATTTGTACACGAGAAGAATTGAGTCACACGTCCTCTAATCCTGGACTATATTAGAACAATTTGGGTTGGAATGGAATCGGGTCAAACCTGGAGGAGCGAAGTAGTCAATGTTGAGGCGTTAAGGCCTCTTCGAGTTGGCGCTCCTTCCATTTTTGATAAGTAAATGATGAGTTTGATGGGGTTGATGTCTTGGTGTGTGGCCCTCCAGGAGTGAAGAATTGCAGCAGATTTGCATGATTATGCCTACTCTTGTGTTGGCGAAATGTCGGATTAGTATTGAATAAAAAGTGAATACTAATAAACGCTCAAACTGTTCGGATTCCCTCAACGATACCGGATTTCACTTTTAACTATTAATTTTGTTCTAAACCACGATGGTTGTAGAGATTAGAATGATACATTGTCCTGCAGTATAAATATCTGTCTATTGGCGAGTTTACCGGCTGAACGGGGGTATTTCTCAGATACATGTATGTTTTTACCCTCCCCCTTTATTTTTCCAAGAGAGTGGTGGGGTGGAGTAGCGCTGTAACGCTCCTTTATGCGACAGTAGTCGGGCCAGCTATGAGAAATGGGTTTGGCCTAGGACTTCGTGGCAAAGGACGACAATAGGTGAAGAGGGCCGAGGAGAACTTGGGTCGCCTGGGTACAGCTGAATTCGGGTCCAGGGACTGAGCTCCCAACGAAGGAAAAAGCTTGCGGTGGAAAACCCCGCTCCGACGAACAATGCGACAGACAGCCGACGACTTATAACCGACATTTGTTGTCCGGCGCCCTCAAATGACGTCATCAAAGAAAAGCCACTCGACTTTCGCACGGCCTTCGCACCGCACTTCCGTTTGTTTGCCTCGCCTTATCTGTTTCCGGTACATAAAACTGGCGGGAAGTACAACTCTATTTTTCCCTCTTTCCCTCCTTTCTCTCGCCTTTTCTAACAGTTCACCCTATTTCGTTTTCATCGGTTTTTCCCTTTTCCCGTGCTCGCTTATCGACTTCCATTGATGACCTGCTTCTCCGTCTCTGTGAACCAGATTTCCAAATACCCTTCGAACTTTTTGCAGATCGTTGCCTCGCTGGATTTTCGCAGGCCTTCAACACTCTTAATTCTACTAGCAAGGTTGGTTCAAGGCCTAAAACCTCACGGTACGGTAGGAATACGAATACCGCCAGAGAAGTTGAGATGGAAAAGAGAAAAACCTCCTATTTCACCGATGTTAGCCGCGATGACTGTGTCTTAGTGCTGACGGCTGTGCTCTACCAACCTACCTCTCGTCATCTATTTTCTTCCGGTCGACGGATGTTGTCTAAAAGAAGTAGTAGCCAACATCAATAGCTTCACCTAAACCAAACAAGCTCTCTAAAAACCACGTTGTCTCCCTTCCAAGTGATCGGGCAATGTTTCAAAGCGAACACTGCTCTCCCAGTCCACTCATCAGTAATCGCAGCTAACTTCTTTTGTTAATTGAAATAAGAAATAAGGGTTGCACCGACCTGCAATTTTGACAAGTACGTTTTGCCGTTAATGATTCAGTTGTACTAATAACGTCATCATCGCACGTCGCCCATCACTCCCTATTAATTTATGCGGAAAGGTCCGTAAATTTAAGATCAGATGAGTTGTTTTTGCGATGTCTCTGAAAAAATACGGGCTTATGACACGAGAATAGCTCTTATATTCGGCCATTAATAAACTCCTTGCTTCAGGAAATGTATAAATAATTTGGAAAATCTTGAGAAACGAATTATTGTTTTTTCAATATAATTAATATTTACATTTCCATCAAATGGGTACAACATGACTAAGTATGCCCTTATGACTATTATCTTTTAAATAAACCATTAAAAACATCGAACGTTCAATAAGGGTACATCAATGGATACAATAAATTAATAATGACAATTTCATAAACAAAATATATGATTTTCCAGTCACATCTCTAAACAAGAGGAAATCTCTGAAACACACATTCTAACGTTTTAGGTAAAATATTCCGTCTCAAGCTCAATACGTTTAGATATTTACAAATTACGATTGTATTCTTGTTATATACAAAAAGGGGATGAGGGACTTGCAACATCAAGGGTTTAAAAAAAAGGACAGGTGAATCCTTTTTTTTTCAACATGTAGATACATTCATCTTCTGGATTTGAAGAGAATCACACTTATTTTTACATCGAATAACACACATATATTGAAGATCAGTTTTCTCTCGTGACAAAAATCTTTTTTCGGGAAACATTTTCATTGGCGCCGTTGAAATTCAGCAGCCATCTGAAACATGGTGTAAACATTATATATGAGATGGGCTATAAAAACGCAGGTATACTTCAAAAAATAATATACCAAGGGCATTTGAAATTCCATTGATTAAAAAATCCAGAGTAGAGGAGCATTCTTCGTATTTAATCGGTATTCCATACGTAAGAACAACGATAGCTACCCAGCAAATTCTTTCAGCGTACGAGAGCAAATCAGAAAAACTACCTACTTCACGAAGCTGTTAATTTTTTTCTTGAATTACCAGTAAATTTCTTTAAAAACGACAAAACCTACTGCAGGAATCATCATTCTAGACTTGCCTCAACACGGCAGGGTTTGGGAAAAACTGCTTCCTGACCTAAGAATCGTAAATAGGAGAGCTTATTGAATCACTTCGGTTCAGCCTTTATCGATTAGCCATCAAAGACGAATTTACGACTGGCTAGAAGGAGGACGGTTTCAGAAGCTGTTAAATTAGGAAATTATTGCCCATAGTGGAACCAGGCTCCTACCAATTAGATAACATAATATACTATTATTTTTCAGTGTACCAAGTGCATCAACTCACTGGAAAGAGCATTTTATTTTTGCACTTCGGTGAAATGATGTTTTTGAAGACGATCTTAAATTATTTATTACAGCAGCAGGAGTTGGATATATTTATACTTCATTTCTCGGAAAAAATTTAAAAAAAAAAAAAAAGACTGACTATGCAGTGTGATCGAAATTAAAGGGTCCCTCGAGCGATATTTAAAAACCTTGGGTTGGTGTGCGGTCCTTACCGACTAACGGTGAGTTGATAGCTTCTTCATAATATCAACGACTAAGCACCCTTCCAACGCGGCAGCGCTTCGTCGTTTTCACCATAATTATTCAACCGCTGAGATGAATTTCAAATGAGACTATGAATAAGCAGAGTGAAATTCCCGTTTCTTAAATCTTATGCATATTTAAACGTCGTGATCTAAGATACAAACGTAGTGGGCTTCGTGGGCACCACCTTTGGTGGTGAGTTAGTTGTTAAAGTCTAAAATAAATAAGGACCGATTGTGTAGAAAATCGAATCACAGTGCGGAAGATGGATGTGTTTAGAAAGATACAAGGCGATGGTGTTCGAAGAGCAAACTACAATCGACATGCCTTACTCGTACATATCTTACGACACGAAATTCACGTAATATGACATTAGGACTTACCTGAACGGTGTATGATTTACAAGAAGAGACAAAATGTGAACGCGACCAGGAGCCATGACGCGTGTTCGATGTCCGATGATGAATCTTTAGTCTTGACTCCCAAATCCCGCATTTCTGCTTCTGACACAAATATTATTAATATGGAACCCAACGCGAGCGTATAATACAATTTAGAATCCTTGTAAAACTAGACGACTGAAACGAACATACCTGGCAAAATAGCCTCTGGAGTAGGTTCCCTCGAAATTCCATCTGCAAAAGGAACATAAAAAAACTCATCGCTATCAGGGTCGAACGTGCTCGTTCCTACAATTGGAGGGTATAATGGCAAAGGCGCTTTTAGTCTACAACCTTCTTCGTGAATGTTCGGAGAAAAAAAAAACGGGTTTAAGCCACTTGGCTCAATCTATTCGATGAATAGCAGTAGAACCGGCACAAATATTTGTACCAAGTCGAAATTAATAATTTCTGGGTACTCTGAGGGTCGAAGTTAGTTACGTTTTGCTAATGTGAATATGTAATATCAGCTGTCTGAAGTGAGGTGTACATATTTACGTTCCATAATACTCCAGCGTAAAGTGCCCCTCCCAACTTGAATCAATACTAACACTATCCATCAATGAGTAGAACTCAACCTACCCCTTGTTGGATTGAATTCTCCGGAACTCAAAATACAAAGATTTTAATAATGATAAGTGAACATCAAACCAAGTATAACATTAAGTACGTAAGTATTATGCCATTTACGAGTCCAAACGAATTCCTATCTCACGGAAATTAATATGCTCGTCGTTTTCGATATTGCTTTGTAACTACATTCTTCCTTATCCAGACGCTCCGTTTGTATTTTTAGAAGGTGGATGGGATTTTCTTGATTGTTGGTCCGACAAATCAGACCAATTCAGACCAACTCTCAAGAAAAGCCTACCCACCTTGTAAGTGCACGTGGTCGATATCCGGTTCCTGTTGTCAGAAGCTTAAAAGAAGAAACCAACTAATTCGAGTGAAAATACGTGGAAGGCGAGAAAAATTGAGTTGAATCATGATTTTTTGGTTGGTACTAGATAACATTGGCAGTGATTTTTTTTTTTTTTTTTCAAGTGGAGGCACACGCTGGTCAAATCGCTTCTTTTTAATTTTTTGGCGCCTTCAAACCCGACTTTTATGACATTCGAGGCTAATTCATATTCATCTGTACAAATGCGGCGTCGTGAGACGTGATAACCGGTGAGAAAAACGTGGTTTTGAACTATCACTTCCTTTTTTTATCACCATCTATCCACAGTTTGAATGCGAGCAGGAAGAATAACGGCGAAAAAAGTGCGCACAGTGCTCTTGAAAATCAAAACTTTCTGTTCTTGAACGGAGGACGCAGAATGGAGCCACGCCCCTTGAGCGGTCAATTCTGATTGGCTTTCCTATACACGGATGTTTTTGCAACATTTTAAACGGATGATTATGAACCAGCCTTTAGCTAAGACAAATTGTCCTGAGAATGCTGTTAAAGCAGAGCGAGTATCTCAATAAAATTTATTGAATCATTATATTTTGTTATTGTTTGAGGCATATATAACGGGCTAAGCCCCGCCAAAACAAACAAAACCATTTTTATAGACTTTTTCTAGGAAATACTCGTTTTTCTCTGAATTTTGATAAATTTTCATCAATGCCAACAAAGAGTGGAGAATATATTTCACGTGGCTCTTGACAGCCATTGGTAGTCTTTAGTGTAGTTCTGTGTTTCGTTAGTTTTTTTTTTTTTTTTTTTTTTTGGTTGTGTTATAGCATTGTATAAGACCAATAAACCTCCGACAATAAAGAGCAATTGGTTGATTGAAAAAGCGAGTGTGACGCCCAAAATCCAATACTCAACCTGATTATAATAATCGCGAAAGAAAAAGGAGAGGAAAAGAAAAATATAGCAAAGGAACAAGATGAAGTATACAAATAAAACTCACCCATTCCTCTCGTTGTGAATCTGAATACCTCAGACATTTGGTTCCATCCGAACACGTTTCTCGCTTGCAATTTGGCTTCATACTGTGTTGACGGCTCAAGACCACGGATGAGATAACTTTTTTCGTGGGTTATGACTTTATCATTGCTGTCACCTTGTATGACAACGTCAGTCCAGTCTTTGAATCCATGTGCCGAACTCTGTGAATAAGAGGAGACATGCTTCAGCTTGGATATGAGGGAAGAAATATGCGAACATTGTGTTTACCCGGGGGACCAGCGTTATTCTAAGTTTAAAAATTGAGTACGACTGTGAAGAGCAAGATTACTTTTATAAAGGATATTTCCTGTTTAGCCAAGGATAACCAAAAGGTTGAGAGGGGGAGGAGGGGGAGGGGGTCGTAATGATTTTGCTGCTTTTAAAAGCTACCTGACTGTAGCATATCAAGCGAGGTTCATTTTCTGAAAATTTCACAACTTCTGAAACAAACTACAAGCTCAAAATAAATTCAGAATTTTGTATTTTTATTTCAGATTCTGGTTGGTAACGTTCTAACACTGAATTGAGTTGAATAATAGCAGGAGGTAGGAGAAAGTGGAGGAAACAACAGTCAATTTTCTTAAAATTTCAAATTTTTGGCCAGGGACCTTTTTTTTCCTTGGTCTTCGAAACGTTTCAGCCTGACTAGATTAAATATAGAAAAAGTGAGGATTCAATTTTTTTTAAACTAGATGATTAGGATTTTTTGGAAACTAGGTATATGGGGTATCATTTTCCACTATTTTTGGTATGCTGAATCGATTGGAATGAACCCTGGATACTCCACACTCACTGTTTCCCCCACAATCTTGCTCCAAGGAATAATGAACTGTTTCCCTAGAATTTTCAGCGTTTTGCGATAATGGATTCGTTCGCGATTATGGAACTTCATTATTTTGAAAGGCATAACCCCTCTTCCTTGAATATTCACTGACTCATATGAGCGTCATTCAACGGTGCTGTTCCCGCAATTTGGTGTTGCGGGTAGTGGAACAGAATCCAATACTGTCTATCGTTTGATGACAATGAATATGTAGGCAAGATAATTAAACCTGCTGGCTGGGAGAATTTGTTTATGACCAATGTGCTCGCTGGTGGACCATAGTAATTGGGATCTGTTTGATGCACCTTCGTTTCGCAAAAACGAAGCAAGGCGAAGCAGAGGCAGTCCGGCGAGATCGAAATTAATCGGACGTGTGTCGGAGCCAACAACAGAGAAATTTTAAACCAAAGGAGCTTTTAGCATCATTCAATAGCAGGCATTCGATATTGGTTCTCTTTAGAAGATCGGAAACGGTATTTCAGCGCAAGGATGAAAACTCTGTACTGGGACCGTTACTCAGGTTAGAGCATGCAGAGGGTTAAAGGGTTGAGTTGGCGGCTTGGGAATCGGTCCCCTTCAATTTATAGTGAGCTGCGAATGAGTACGTTCGAAACATAAACATTATGTTAGCAGCTGGCAAAAGCTATTGTGTTCATGAGAATTTTAATGGGTTTTCGTTATCTGGTTTCTTTCACACAAACTTAGGACGCTTTGTAAAAACGATTGTAGAAATACACTGGAAGCCGGTATTCTGATTATAATTAAGTTTGTACATATTATAACTCATTCATTCTAATCACGGCCTAGTAGGTATGATGTTGGGTCCGTACCGTGGAAATGGAATAAGCCGATACATGCAGAGTTAAGCGAGGGATTGAGGAACGTCCATTTTTCTTATGCCAGATAGGTGTCATTACTCCCAAGCGGAAAATGTGCGATACAATTAAGAGAGTGACCGTTCGTCTGAATTCACACTTGGAACGGATACGTTTTGCACTGACTATCCGTAGCCTACTTTTCTTTCTTACAGTGTCAGGGACGATCGTCACGACGAAAATGTAAAATAAAACCAAGCCAACCAGTGTAGCGGTCGAGCCTCTCTCTGCTTACAGTCCCACGAAAATGTCACGGTAGTGATAGCAGTCAGGCTTTGAAAGGAATGGTCAGAAACATCCTTCGTAGCCGCTAGTTTGATAATTCTATCGCCACAGAGACCGTCATTCTTTTGAATGCAGTTTGAATAGAGTAGCTGCCTATCAGAAACGGAAAATTTTCATAATAGGAGACCGGGTATGTAAGGTATGAAACCGTCAGAACAAATTTAGAACTCCGGTTGAGGTCGGATTGTTGCTCATCTTCGTGCTGTTTCAAAGATCGAGCTGACTCATTGCATTGCCTAATTTTCTTTATGACTTCATTTTCTTGGGATTCCCCTGCTGATTAAACTTTTTTTTCATGCCATAGTATCCTATTCAAAAGAGTTGACTTTGACTTCCCTTCTCTCATTGAGCCATTGCAGTTCGACTTTTAAATTAAAAGTGGCATTAAATGCCATCGTCATTTCACAATTTGCTTTTCACCAAGCTTTCTACTGTGTTAACTCGATTCATCAGGGCTTTACGAGATACTCAGTTGACGATACCAACCATCTAACCCAAAAAGGAAACAAGATATCCGCACTAGTGCATTTATACTTTGATAAAGAATGTTTTATCAGAATAAAACAACGTAACATAAAGACATTTTTAATTTGAAAGCCCGAATTTTGAATCATGAATAATTAAAATCAAATCATTGAAAATACGGAATGGAACACCTCAATCTAGAAATATTGAATTGAAAAGCTTAAAAATGGCACTAATGTAAGCTTAGTCGAATGACTCTAGCTGTCTGGATCGTTCTTGTACCACTCATGCAATGAATAGGACGTTCATTCGCGTTTCCCTCCAACATTTTTTAATCAAATTAACTCAACAGCTTTTAGGAAAAAATATAAAAAGGGTGTCTGCCAATAGGCATAAAAAAAAACGCGGGTTTCTCTTAGAATTCTCCAAGGAATCCGCTGAAGCTCTCACATTCTGCTTGCGGAAACGTCGAAAGAAAAATGAATATATTCATGGGCATTTGGTAACGTTTGGCTTCAATTACAATTGATAGACGAAATCAAGTCGGATGCTAGGGGGAACAGAAGATCCAATGTTCTTTCAAATGGTATAATAATATTTCACTCGTCAGTAATTAAGGGAATCATAACTATTGGAGTAAGTTCAGTTTGAAATAACGAAAAAAAAAATTTACAAGTTAATAATTTAGCCTAATTATTAAGCCTTGAAGAAGTTTTTCGGGAGTTTTGTCTCTGGAGTTTCTTCCTACCCATTGGTGAACACCTTGTGATATCTTTTTTTTTCTCAGTTTATTAGAATTGCTGCATCAAGTTAAAAACTTATTAGCAATATTTATGAAATCTGTTGTAGTTTTGGTTTCCTCGGTGTTCGATTTTTCAATTTATTCATCAATTAATTTCCGGGAAAAGGCGGGAATAACAGTAATACTGTGACAATTGTTCGGTAAAATTATGTGTATGCCTATTGTGTAATTTATTAAATGCAATTTAATACCTTTCGAGACGTCTTCTTATTGGCGACAAGGTTACTTTCGATTACGTTGCTTGATACAGTCCCGATAGGAGCCTTCCTGAAATAAAGCCTGTACTCTTCGATTGCCGCAAAGCTTGTGATAGTCCACGAAATGTTGTAGCTATCTCTTGATTTGGCAATGTCTGGGCTGACGATGACACCTTGGTGGGGCTTACCTGAAAACCATTTATGACCACTCCTGTAATGAAATGCAATTTTCTCAACGATTGGTGGTGATTTGAGGTAAGCAGCAATGGTTTTCAGCAAAGGGTTTCTCCATAATTTCAGATGCTGATTTCGAACCAATGGTGGAATGATTTGGAGCTGGGTAATCAATGCTACGTGAGTACGCCCGGAACATTCGAGGATGCCGTTATCTTCATTCGTCGGAAACATTTTAATTTTTCATTGATGGATGCTCTAGTTTTTAAACATGATTTCTCTCGTTGGATTTTAAGAAGCGGCCCGTTATAAATAAGGAAATGAACGTTGACAGAAACCGAAGTTTGTCATCTCGTCCAAAAAGATTGACGAGGCAGTTGCGGTCCCGTGATCCTTTCGATCTATTAAATGCCAATGAAAACTTGTCTCAACAGGGTTTATTGATTTCCGAACGGTAGCACATGGTACGGTAGGGAAGTAAAGGGATCAAAGGGCTCCCAATCCTTAGTTGGAATGGTGATTTGAATGCTGTTCTACCCTCCAACCTGTTCTACGGTGCCGCCCCCTCCCACAACTCAAACAAACTTCGTCGTCTGGGGTCGGCCAACAGGCGCAGCCCAGGGACAGGTGCCGTTGTCACCCCTGAATATTTCTTAGCCAAGTTTAACCCTCCACTACCTCTCCTGGCCATATACACCGCTACGGGTTATTTGCCGCTCCTGGTTCAGCTCTTTGTTCTTGAAATCCGTCCGACGCCGGGACCAATCCTTTCTTACTGCAGCACCGTAAAGCTGGCGGCGACACCCTTAACACCATTTGCATACGAGTGTGGTAATTTTAAATGCCACTTATTTATCTGAGATTGGATGTGAACCATCCTGCATTGAAATGACCTATCAGATTCGTACCGCATTACAGAAGTAATAATTTAGTTGAAAAATGTCTGTCATTTCTCGAACCCACACGTAAAAAAGAAATAGATTACCACGGTAGAAACTACAGATCAAATTAAGAGGAGCAGTTTGGAGTGGTGCTGAGGGTATCGGGCGTTATTCATCGCTGCAAGCCTCGCAAAACTCACGTCGCCTTTTATACCGACCTTTCGACGAATAAAAGCCATAAGAGACTCAACCGACCCCGAAATAACGTGTTTTCTGCCTTCCTGCCACCAACCGACGCTCTCCCGCCGCCTCCCTTGTAATTTGAACTATTTACAGTAAATCAGGACCTGGAGTGGCGTACGTGAGGTTGGAGCTAATGCCTCCACTGCCGCGTTGCCTCTCTTGAAACCCGGGGCCTCAGCTTCCTAAACTTCGAAGCTCGTACTTAAGCGCTGTTGTTATTTCCCAACAATGATTAATACCTCACCCTTGACCGAAGTTTGAGTAAGACCTAGACACCCACCAACACAGTTGAACCTCATATTATACTTAGCAACACGTGTCGGGATCAAGAAGGCCAACAATACATTAGTTTTTTGATCGTCCTTTTGCTATTTTCACAAGGTAAGATGAACCAAGAATCAATCACTCACCAATCAACGTGATAAGCGCTTTTGAAATTACAGTCGCTCTTGATAATACTCGATAGCGTCGAAGTCACTCACCACCTGACCATCATAGGTGAAGCATCCATACAAAACTTACCAGAGAGTATCACGTACTGCCTCGTCCTCCCTTGGACATTGTCAGCCTGGCACGTGTAGTTGCCAAAGTCATCTTTTTGGACAGAATTAAAGATGAGTTGGTGTCGACTGCCCCTGTTTTCAATCCGATGTCGTTCGGTTGGTTCCAATCTGAGCGTTGACTTGTACCATTTCACCTGCAACAGAGACAAGCCGGGTTGTAGATAAGGGCTTAGATTTACTTCGACTATATGAAGGAGGGACAGGAAGACTACCCGGCAGTTCCAATCGATCAGCGATCAGGAGCACTCACCAGGTAATAGGTACCACATGTCAAATGTGGAATCATCTAAACTGTCAACTACCTAAGCTCAGTTTTAAGTTCCTGATTGTGACGAACGTGACTGAATCAACCCGGCGAATCGGGCGAAAGTCATCCTACGCCCCAATGCATTTTTAGGTATCCATGTCATGTATCCCGCTCAAACTAAGAGAGAGAGAGAGAGAAAAAAAAAAGGTTCCGGATTAGACTGGAAGAAGCGCGATGAATAATTATACGAAACACTGAAGGAATTTTGCATTTTTCTTTTTGCCAAGTGTTGAAAGGACAATAGCCAGGAAAGGGTGAACGCGGGTCAAAGGAGCCGTGGAAGCCCTATTGATAATTGAATGGCCTACTGGAGATTTTGGGGCGGCCACCACATAAATCCTACCATTGCTGGTGCGTAACTAATTCTCAGGGCTTTCCCAGCGTGCCGGAAAAAGCTCCCGGCTCTCCCCATAAGGAAAAAGTAGATTTACGACGGTGAGTTTGAAGGAAAGGCCGCTGCAAACGGTATAGGGACGACGGGTACCGAGGAAAAACGGGATCGAAATCGCTCCTCGCAGAAAATTAAGTCGCACTGTCATTGCCCTGGAAGGATTTTCAGCAGAGTTATTACACCAGTAATTCAAGTTATTCACTCCACACTTTAGTCCTACTACTTATTTCGACATGCGCGACCGACGCAAGGTTATGCAGCATACTCTAAAAGGTTCAGTATAAACTTAGTTTCCCACCATATTATTTCATGCGTGGTTTCATGTTATGGCTTCTATGTGTAGTTTTTGGATCTAATCCCCAGGTATTCAGCAATTTTCTTTCAAAGCAAGGTGAAGGAACTTTATCTCAATCGAATCTCAAAACCCCCATTTACTGAAATTATTTTCAATCAAGTCCCAATGGAACCGAACCAAAAGTAAATGATTTTCATCATTGGTTCTCAGAATTGGATGGATCCGGGATGTATTCAATGGAGAGTGTCCCTTCGCCTTCTCTCGGCTTCATTCACTATCAGCGGTTCCACACATGCTTAGAAATACAATTGCTCCGGTCTTTGGCTCTTCCTTTGATCAGCATAAAAACGAGTTAGTACGAACCAATCTCAAAACAGGAACTGTTTTCTCGATAATATGATTACGTACATGAAAGGCTTGTATGAAATCGACGCTGAGATGAGGATAACAGTATAACATTGAAATATACGCAAACCTCTAGAACTTTTGCATTATTACCCTACTGGGAGTAAATAAGCGATTTGAATCCTTGAATGAAGACAACAGAGGGATAACGCAATAACCGTTGATATTTTGGCTTCGATTAGGCTTTACCGTGCTGCAATAATTTGCTTTTAATTCACCATTGAACAACCCTCATCGTTAATGATCTTTGATGAATATATCCTACTTTGGCATATTTATGAACCCATCGTAGAAGGTCAGCCTAGGTCTGATTATATCAAGCAGGCAAACGAGGGTTCAAGCGAACCCTGTCGAACCCGTTCGCCTGGAGTAGACGTGAAGGAACTAAGGGAAACTTCATTAAACTATACAAGAAAAGGGTACGGTGCTGAGCGAATGCCTCCTCACTCAGTTGGACATAACTCCTCCATTCGCCTTGCACTGGTTGAAGACATTTATTATAATTACATTCACAACTCATTCAACTTGAACTTCGAAACACATTATCAAGCGCTCCCCAATTACCTAAGTTGTCGACGGTCCGGATGGTTTCAGACTAATACGGGATACCCTCAAAGTTGTCTGTGATCACACTAATGCCGTAGGTTGTGAGATTACAGTGGTCACATTTGAATATGATGAGCATTTAAATCGTCATGGAGGCAGTCTTGGGGCTGACAACACTGGAAAATTGTGTTGAGGTTTGAACAACATGGTTTCCCAACGTTTCAGATGTTTATTAAGGCTCTTCAAAGTGCGCTTAAAATGGGCTGAATCCGTTACTTGATATAGTTATCGAGTAAATATGGATGAAGTGTCACGATTCTCAATCAGAAAGTCAAAACTGGACATTGTTGGAAGTATTTTTTCTTTTTCTTGTAACTCCGAAATGACAAGTTCTAGAACAAACACAAAAAGAAAGGGTTAGTTTCCGAGAGTATGAATCCGATGCCAACACTGTAGCTTTCTTCGTTCGGCTGCTAAAGCGCGCTGAAAATGTGAAAATGCGTGAAAGTGTGCCTTGATTTGGATTTTTATGGTAAATTTTCGCATTAATTTGATACATTAACGGCTTCGTGTAACACGTTTCCCCCCTCTTCTATATCCCAAAAATCCATGGTATTTTCCATTTTTGTGGTGAATTTATGTCCGGATATAGTGGATGTACTCAGATTTAGTATTTTTATCAAGACTAAGTCCCTAACTAACATTGGCAATGTTAGGCCGATCAGAGGATGATATATACGAGTATAACGGTTGATTGTGGCCAGTCTTGTACATATATAATTCCGATCTAGGTTTATAGCGAGCGACAGACTAATCATAGAAGCCAACGAATGCCTGTCGCTTATTCAGGCATTCCCGAGCTGAATCAAGAAATTAAGGGTCCGCAAAGGTCGTAGTTTCAAAACTGTGAGTTATTGTTACGATGATTGAGGGCGCTCTCGACAAGGCCGTATTGTGAAATATGACTCTCATAACCGAGCAACCGAATTGATATTTCGCTCCATTTGAGGAAACACTCACCTCTATTTTCAATTCGGTGCCTTCAAGTAGTTTGATACATAAAATATCATATCAAATTCATGAAGACTTTGGTTGGGCAGATTTTATGATTAAGGAAGGCGTAAGATGTGTTAGTTGTAGCTTAATGCTTTATGTACATCATCGTTCGTTGACACTCCACAAACTATCGTCACCTCTTAATAGCAAATGTGGTGTTGAAGAGGCGAAGTATGAGCGGAAGCCTTTAATCCGTAAGCGCTATAACCACCCCCATTATCGAGCTAAAAACGTCTCGTTCACCATAAATTTCTATACGTTACCAGTGAGATATATCTGAGGGAGCGTAAAGGTCTTCCTTCCCCATCACCGGAAGTCTATGCTCATTTCCTCCCAAATATTACCATCCCAAGAGACTTCCATTCAAAATACCACTCTCCCTAAACTCAAGTCCCTACGGAGGGACGAATCAGGGTAGTCGTACCTCAGGTTATGCGGAGAAAAGTACAGATTTTATGCATTTCTAAAATATATACTGGGTTGGCCTAAATATGGTGGAAAACTCAAATTAGGTATATTGGGACTATTCCACGATCAAGGATCTCGGAAAAATAATCAGTCTCCTTTGAGAGTACCTAAGTGATCGAAATAACTTTTCTTCAAAATAAAAGTTTTTGATCAATGAATAACGTTCTCCGGTGAGCCGGAATCAGTCCCGGACCCATATAAATCCATTCAGCGCTCAAAATTCAGAAGAAAACACTTATATCTTGGCTCCGTTACTTCTGCAAAAATTCGATCACTTGTGTAAAAGCGGAGATTTGTTAATACTTGAACCCTACTTTAACTAATTACTAAAAAACATCACAGAATTGCCGCCGCAGTGGACTTCATGTAATATGTATGACAAACCCGTTTAAACGAAATCAAAGCCTGGAATATTTTTATTTTCGTGGTAGTATCCTTTCATCTCCCATGAGAGGGAACGTTTGGGAATACCAGGTAATCGCAAGAAGGAGTACTGGCGAGGGGGATCGAGTGGCTTATGTAATACCCCACAGGATTACTCGATCTCACCAATCTGCGGTTACGTAACAATCTTTGTCGATAATAGTGGAAAGAGGAGCAAGGAGGGATGATACGTACATAGGGTTCCAATTCTCATCAACTGAAGCCGTCGGGCAGAAGGAACTGGAAAAGAAAATGTATACAACTATCGCTCTTTTGTGCATACAAATGTTCGAGTTGCTCAAAGTAGATCTTTTAGGGAACCATAAGTACGTAATACCAAATCTTAAAATGCCCTGCTCACCCAAACCCTGCCTGTCTTGTCTCCAATTGTATAGAACTAATCTAAAAATCCATTCGGTGGTACTTCTGTAGAACGTAGTACCCCACACACCTAAAAAATCTTGAAAACTTGTTTTCAAGAAAATTATCCTCGCACACACGCGACTCTGATAGTGTCAATCTGTCCTCAATCGATTCAGCGTCCCGTAAAATGAATCTGGAAAACGGGGTTGGATCACCTGGGAATCTTGTTTAGAAGCTCTAAAGTTTGTAGGCCCTCAAAATCTCGACATTTCATTTTCAAAATGGTCATTTTCACACATATCCTGCCAATTCGGACGATCATGGGGAGTGGAGAGCAATGAGTAGAACGCAACTAGAACATAAATAAGCAATCTACCAATTCGGGCCAAATTCAAGCTATTGGAGAGTTTTGGGGAGAAATTTGTTTTCTGTTGATTACGAATACACAGCTGTAATGTTTGGAATAATAATGACAAATGAACATCAATAATTTAGTTAGTGATTGTGGGCGCCTTTTGTACGAATCATATCTACACTTCCTTCTTCTTTTAAAGAAAATGCGGTTTTACTTTGTTTTCGGGGGGTTAACGAGTCATCGTCGCAGTCATGTTCGCCGCCCCTTGACTTCGTTTCGCTTTGAACGAGAACCGTTCACGTGACATTTCTGCCGAAAACACCGATGGATGAGGAGCACAATGATACCCATGACAATGAGCACAAATCCGTTTCCTGAACACTTCTTCATCTCTCGCCACTTCACGTCCCCGATCCAAGCCACCCTTCTGAATTTCCCTTTTACGGGTCACAAGGCCATCGCATCGGAGATATAAAAGGCCTTGAATATCACTTCCCCGTGATCCGGTCATGTCTTCCATTCTCCTCTTTTGATCTATGACAATGACACTATGGGACGATGGCTTTGATCAGAAAAGACCCCTCTTCCTCGCCCGGCCATCCTTGAGAGCCATGGGATATAGGTTTTACTCAGCCGCAATAACCTTCCCCGAAGGAATCCTTTAGCGGGGCTTTCCCTCATATTAGTTTTACGAGCACCCTCCATCACAGGTGAGTGGTTGCTGCGTTTCTGAAGAGGCTGATGACATACCCAACCTCGTTTCTGAATACCTACTCGTTTTCTCCATACTGTTGTAACTAACATACTTGTTCGGAAACATTTTACCGATACCTCTTCACATGGGGTCTGCTAAATGGTAACCATCCCCTCGAATTTCCGTATTTGGCTACACATATATAAATAGGAGACTCATTTATCATGATTTTTGCTCCGACCAGGCTTACACATCGGAGTGAGCACAACTGTCTCCGACTTCATTTTTACAACAGGAACGTCGTCATTTAATCACGATTTCGGATTTTATGCCCGATTTTATTCGGATTTTATTTCATAAAAAAGCTATACTTTACCCGATCAGATTTGTTCCCCTGGTAGCGCCCAACTGGTACTTCATGCATGTTTCCCACCGCTAAAGCGACTTCAACACAGGTTGGGAGCGAGTTCATATGTTTGGTCATTTGGTGAGGTTTATATTACCTCATCTCAAATATCGAGCAGCGAGCAGAGAGAGTGCGGTCAATATAAAGTATAAACAAACAACGCAATGTGGTAACGAACAGGCGCGAATATGTACCCTCTCTTAATCACCCTTAACTATTAACTACGATACCTAATTCATGTCCAAAATAAATTATGAAGGCTGCCAGAGCAAGTGTTCGTATATTTATTCTTGTTGAAAAGGGTGGGTAATTTGTTGAACACCATTCCCCAATTATCGACAAGTGCATTTTCTTGCATATTAGGTTAATTAATCGTTATTCGAAAAATGTTATAGGTGATAAGGTAAATTGGAAATCGTCATTACGACGAATTACATAATATTGTGGGAATCGAATCGAAAACGGGAGTTTCAGATGGAATTAAAATGTTGGCATTTTTATAACTTTCAAGGAATCTGACTTTGCCTGTATCATTATTTTCTCCCCTTATTAGACATGATCAAAGTTTGCAACGAGACCAGAGCTTTTAAAAGGTTTCGCACCATTTTTATTCCGTCCTGAATACGCATTGCTTCTGATTCAATATAATTGGCACCTCGTTGGATCGTAACTTCCGACTCCCTTTTTCGCATCTGTTGTACGAGAAATGAGCAAAACCTCTCAAATTATACGTTAGCCGACTCTCTGTTTTTCACCCTCTCTAAAGCGAAAACAAGTGGGAATATAATACAACGAAAAGTGAAATAACGCGATGCTGCAGCAGAATGACTGAGTTAGCTCATCACTAAACACCTGAAAACCATTCGAATAAAAGTCCTGCCCTCACTCTTCAGGCCAAATGTCGAGTGGAATAACGAATGAAACTTTTTTTTTAATTTTAATTTTTTATTCGAAGCAAGGATTATAATTTGCGCGACATGTAATTGTCTAGTTTGACGGCTTGAACCCACTGGATGAGTACAATTGCATGGGATCGACAAGTATTGTAATTTATCAACCTAGAGTCATTTCATGCGAAGAACTGGTCAGGCAAATACTGAAATAGGAACTAATACTAAATAGGTTATACATAGCTACCGCAGCTGAAAGCGTACAACAGGAGAAATCAAGATGATGCCTAGGTACGTTATTAACATTATTAATACTAGGAAGCCGCAGGATGAGTAGACGATTATTAACAAATTTAATGTAAAGCAATGAGATGAGTAATGGGGACATGGAGACTCGATATTTGATGGATCCCATTCCTAATCAACAAAGTGGCATGAGTCGTTGTGATAGAAAGAATTCATAATTAAAGTACCGGTAATTTAACAATCACTCTTCCTTTATCTCATAAATTATGGGATCCACACTAAAATAACCTGAGACAAAATGATCCAAGTGATAATTGTGATCACACCCTCTGAACTTTGTATTATTGATTCATGCCACACAATTATTGCAATCGATATAAATTGACAACTACTTCAACTGACGTAGAACCGAGTGAATTCATAGCCTTTTACTTTTCAGTTGATTCGTGGACACGCATACAACCGTGAATCTCAGGCACACAGCGTGATGAGAGAGAACGAAAAATTGGGAATTCCAATAAAAATGTCTGCATACATACAAATGAGCTAGAAATGTGCTGAGTAAGACCTATGGTTACAGTTATTTTTTGCTGTCCAATACTCAGCAGCGCTATTTAGGCTAGTAATAGGCCCAAATATTTACCTATGATTGTTGCACTAGCTGTGCCTGCATTCCCTTTCTTCTCTTACTGTTATTCAACATAGAAGACTGATTACTAAACAAATATCCAGAACGAGTTGAATTTTTGGAGAAGTTTGATTGAGCTCGAAGTTTCTCTCCTACGAGGTAATTTGTACTACAAAAGATCGCCTTTTCATCGCTGTTAATTATGACCAAGTCGATGATTTCAAACAATACTGACAAGAATTCCACGGAACGCCATGCTGAATATTTAAAAACCGATCTTTTAAGAACAACATAAGTAATGAAAGAACCTTCTTCCCTTCCATTACGAGCTTGTTGTTTTCATCGCCCTTTCGAAACTTTATTATTTATAAGTACCACTATGGGCGTATGGCCGCTGCTGTAGGTTTTAAAAATCAACAAGAACACCGGAAAATTATGAAATTTACTGAAATATGGAAACGATTTCCCCTGAATACGTGTATAGTTAGTTTCCAAGGATTGCTGGTGCACTGTGAATTTGAGCGCTATGTAGAATTATTTATTTTGTTTTATCACATTTGGGATGACCTAGGCACACAGTGGAACCACCCAACCTATTATTATATTTGGTGCAAGAAGTGAAGATGTCATTGTTAAGCGAACTACTGACGGAGAGGAGTAGAACTTCAGGGGCTTACTCTTACTTGTTGGTGGGCGTTTAGTCTGGTTGATTCATGGAGGAGCCTGGTGTGAGCAATGGGGTTTAGGCAGGAGGTTAGGGTACGACAGTAGATTAGAGCAGCGTAGGTGGTATGACCAGGAAGACCCTGTGGCGTCAGCTTGTGTGTGTGTGTGGGGGGGGGGGGGGGTTGAGCCCCACTCTGAGCTCCATCCTGAACTTTCCACACCCAGCCACTCTCTGGTGACCCCTCCCCCTTCCCCACAAACATTGACCACACTGGCTCCTCCAAAAAGCATCCAGACTCAACCACACCTGAAGCATTTGTAAACCCCTGAGGTTCTCACCGTTATCAGCTTCAAGACGATATAATATATCGTCAAAAAAGTTGATCTGCCTTGATATCATATTATGATATCAAGGCAGATCAACTTTTTTACTTTCTTTCTTTTTTTTTCAGTCCACAATACATTTTTATATGGTTGAATATACGAGCATCTTGTCATTGCATAAACGTAGTAATATTCAGGGCCGGAGAATAATCTTCAAGGACAGGAATAGGCGCATGGTTGGGGACAAATGCCATTGAGAGAGGAACGTTCAAGGTACAGTTGGATCAATACGCACCCTTAAGCAAACAAACGTATATCCTTTATATGAAATCAGAATCATTTCAGTAATCCGATAGTTATAACTCATAGAGAACATTAGTGATACACACCGATCTACGTGCGTAGCGCGTTACCGAGATATTTTCTCACGACTAAAGGCACCTACAAACAATGAATCAACACTTCAGCGCTAAACATGAGGGCGTTGATGGGTGTTGGGAGGGACGCGACACTCAGCACGAGAGTGGCGAAGGAAGGAAAGCTTGCGGCCCAGTCTCCATCAATATTTCATAGGTCAGCCACTCTCAATTTACATGTTGAGACAATCTGTCCTTAATAATGCATGCATTTGACTGACCCATTAGAGGATCGTGAGTAGCATACATCAAACATTATGCCTTGCTCTAACCCACACCTCTCAACGGGAAGGCAACGGCTCACTGTCTTTTGGGAGCGGGAAGCCCAGCTTAGCATGGGGGTATCAATTAGTGAAATTGATGTGAACTACGTAGGGCCTATGTTTACGGGTCTATACCTGGTTAATTGAATTCCGCAGTAGGTATCCTCATTATCCCTCAATAATTGAGTCTATAATCACCCAGAATTTGCAAAGTAAGAGCAAGGCTACGGCAAAGAGGACAACTGAAATGAACACTCACTAAAAAATCACTCTCGGGAATCAAACGGAGGGAATTTTTTTCAACGTCCTTCGATAGTGTGATTATTCATTAGAGACATGAAAAAAGAGTAGAAAAACATTGAAAACTGGGGATAAAATGAAATCCAAGAAAATAAATACAGTGTATAACGATTTCAACTCATTTAATTAAGATGTTAAATTAGTCGTTAACAGCTTTTCAAAAACCCAGCGAGTCCTTTGAAATTGCATTGACATTAAACATGGTGAGGAGTACCCCGGGGCTCTACCAATCATTAAACTCATTTTCAACAAGGAGTTAGATGCTTCTTAGAGTTTTTCTAAAAGACTTTGTTTTCGTGTTATTCCTGTTCCAAGATTTTTTACTGATTTCAACCCAATTTTAAAGTATAAGTATAAGAGATATATACGAGTATTAAGTATATAAAGTTTTCACGAAGTATATAAAGGGAGGGGGATTAAAGGAGAATGTTGTGGAGGAGGAGGGGGTGAGGTATATCAGGTGACGACTGATTCAAAATCGGTTCCGTGGGCCGTCTGCCAATTACTAATGAAACCGAAAATTCAAATCTTATTATACCTTCGGGAACAACAATCAATTCCCTATGCCCCTTTATTAGTATCGCTGTTCTAAAAATGGCGTAGGTTCTAAAGGGGTGGTAGATTCGATGCTATTTTCAATGGTATGGCGATAATATTTCAGATAGTAACAACCAAGTAAGGCAAGGTAGGACGAAAAAAAATCGACTAATTAGTGATGAAGTATTAGGTCAACCTCAGTAATTACAAGTAGCCTCAATTTATAATTTGCAACCATCAAGCATGGGACGGTCAATAACAATTAATGAAACAGAACGGGACGCTATTTAACCTCAGCCACCAGTCTATTATACTTTTTAATACTTTGGCACGTCTCATCGACCAATTTGTCATATTTTTTATTTCTTCGCACCGAAAGTGCCTTTCAGTCCGAAGTGGTTTCGTAAATGAATATGAAGTTCCCACTGCAGTTGAACCGATTATGCCAGGGCATGTTAGCGAGTTGTTTTCCTATTAAACCGATATCTTGTCACCTGTCACTAACAAGTAGCAAAATCAGCTGGATTTTGAACGGTACGAGCTCACAAGGGATAGGTGACTTCAAAGAGTGAATCAAGGGCCATGTGAAGGGAAGCATCAGAGCTGCGCAGTGTATGAGTTATTGCCTCAGAGCAATATGTTGAGAGACAATAAAGCAGTTGGGAGCCTCTTGTTATAGATCTATGATGTATTCCCCACCCACTCACCTCTCCTGCTCTTTCACGGTATTTGATCTGCGATACGGAAGCGAGTGGCAGGGTAAAAGGGAGGCTCCTGTGATGAGTTAAGGGGTAAAAGCGCTCATCTGGAGAACATAAACCAACCTTTGTGCGGAAGTTATGTCCTAAGAAGCTCATTTTATCTATACCCGTTGTCTCCTTAGTGAGAACTCACTCCACTTCGTCTTCCTTACTATAAAACAAACAGTATTTAAGCTTTCCACTAGTTATCATGGTGAAATCTGAATAACACCGCCGACCGCTCAGTTTCTTCCACCACCTGGATCACAAAACATCTCTATCTCGATTATTCACGACTCAGAGCCTCACCACAATGTATACCGCTCTTGGATCATCGTGGCTTATTGTGATATAAACTTTATGTACCTACTCTTACTAGATACGCCAGCCTGAAGGCAAGCTTGCGGTAACAACTCGTCATTCGCTCAACATGCGGGCAACTTTGCAACCGCAACCGCTCAACCGATTTCTCCACAATAGTATCAACAGCATCGCTGAATGAAGTCCCATGCGGACAGGATCGCTTACAATAAATTCATTAGTTTCTCTGCAAAGTGTATACTATTGAAATGGATTCTAGTTAAAATTGCCAAACGAAAGAAATTAACTGTCAAAGCTAACCGCGTCTTACTGGTGGATAAAATTATGTTCATACAGGAGTGACCAATATAAAAATGATGACGTTGACGAATAATCTAGTCAGCAGAACTAATCCGAATGATTATGATTTACCGTTTTCTCCAGATCGGTAAAATCCAAAAAAAAAAGTATTTTAAAGACAGTAAAATTTATAAATGTTATCCCCAAGAAGTACATCCTAAAAAACGCCGCGAAATCATACACAGTGGTTGGTTATTCCTCGGACCAGGCGCACAGAGACTCATTTCTTCAACATGGAGAAAATAGGGAAACCAGATGGTGTGGCGGGTCCCGGACCTATTCCAATCGATTCAGCGTCCAAAAGTTAGTGAAAAATGATACCCCACACGCCTAGGTACCGGAAATATCGATAACACACATTTTGGTTCGATCGGGCTGAAAACTTTCGAGGACCTTATTTTTATTATTCATGGAATAACCAACCAAAACACAACTGAGCAACCAGCACGGTTTTTGACATGCAAACAATCTGAAAGTAACAATTTAAATTGAATTTCGGGTTGATGTTATCACAACACCGTCTCAAAACAGCGGTGACGTAAAAATAATGATATTCATTGCAACGTGCGGCTTATGCAACCACCAAGTAAATAAATGCGGACGGACGCATTGTTGTTTTATGCACGTCTTGAGGTAGTTCTCGTAGAATCAGTAGCACGAATGAACCATTTCTATGTGAAAACCTGAATTTCGTGGCATTGAATGCTATTGATTACAAGAGATAACACCGGAAGAGAACCAAGGAAGAATCAGAGTATATTCACTGAACTGGGTCAACAGTAAATGAGTCAAGAGAGCAAATAACCAGAGAGGAGGGTAGAGTAAATATACTCCCTCTTTGAACACGAATGTATATTTAAAATCTCTCGTCAGTTCATCTCATACGCGTCTGAATCGGAGACAACCGAATCCCAGGACCGGATTTCATTCCGTCGGTGCTGTTCATCGTAAAAAGGACATTGGTCCTTTGTCGTCAGTAGTTGAAGCACTACAAGTTATAAGTGAGTATTGGCGTGACTGGAAGGGGAGGGTGGCTGGCGCCAGGATCAGTGCCTTGTCCTTTTCCCACCCTATTCTCAAAGTCGCCATCTTGGATCAATCAAATCTCTAAACTTTCTCTCCTAGTTCCGAAAAGAGACCTGCTCAAGCATGCTCTCGAAAGGACGTAACCCAGTTTGACACATGTCTTTTTGGAAGATGCGGATCCTTCGTTCATGTCTCGTGAAGAGAGAAGTTGAACTGTTAATTTAATCGGGGCCGGACCTCTGCGGAACTGGAAGTGGAACTCGGTAGTGGAATTGGGGTCTAAAAGGCCTTAGAGAAGAGCAAGAGGCCTGGGAAAGGAGAGATAGGCCAGGACGAAGCGGGAGACGTAGAGGAAGAGAGGTCCCAGCTGAAAAATCACTTTCCAATATCGGATGAAGTTGTTCCCTTTTTTCCGTGGGAGATCAACTGTGGAGTGCATGAAGGGGCAGCGGCGTAAGACATTTTTAGGAAGAAGAAGCGTGGGCTAGAAGATGATTCAGTTCTAAAAGGACAAAAGCAGACGGTCTTTGCTTGTTGGATATCATAATATTATGATATCCGAAAAGTCTAATTAAATTCATACTTTAGGGTAATCAATACATCCTGGATATGATATCATCTCAATATTATCATATACAGGGTGTATTAATAACAGAAAAATATTCATTTAATTAAATATTTATTTTTTATATAAAAGAATTTATATATTTATTCATTCAATTTTATATCATAATTCCTCACCTACCATCCAAGCAACAAATTAATAACTTACATAATTATTTGAAAATGTTTATTAAAACATTAATGGGTGGGTGGAGATGAGAGGCAAGAGATGGCAGTTGGTCTGGAATTGAACTCCCAACTGTTACTTCAAAGTTAACCGTAGAAACGGTTTTGTGTGTAACTGAAGGAAAGGCGTAGCCGACTATTAATTGAGTGGTTTCAAGTTTGATCTAGAGCGCTCACAGCACGGGTTCGTCCCTCCAACTTTCCCCGCTTCCAAACCAACATGGAGTACGCGGAGAAAATTCGAGGTTAAACGACCACAGACGAATACATCATTTCATGCGAGATATTTCTGTCGAACGAGGGGTTTGTCGGACGGATTTTCCGTAACATTACCCTGAGGTCGATTTTCACGGATCCGCAAAGTGGTACCGCAATGAATAATATTTCGTTATGACGAGTAATTAAATTTACTCTTCCCAAGCGGATTCACCAAAAACTTTGTAAATACGGTAACCTGGTAGCAGCTCCTGTATGTATACCGTCCTCCCGAGACGCTTTTTCCGACAATTCATCATCATCGGAATGGTTTTCTTGATAACTCCCTAATAATGACAGAAAAATCTTAGCTTCAAACTTGGAACACATTGGAGTTAACCGAGGAATACCTCTTTCAAGTCCGATTGTGGCTTGGAATCTCAAATCTATTTTTCGACAATGAACGATCAAAATATAAGAATTGGGCCAGAAATATTCAGTTCCTACGAAGAAATATCTTCCGGATTTAATTCAGAATAACCACAATAACCTGTCTCCTAAATAACCTACGACTTTATATTTAAAGCCTCATTTAAAATTTTGGCATTCTCATGAAATAATTACAAAACATTTATATCATTTTGAGCCGTAAAATCAAGATTAAATCTTTTAATGTACTTACTGGGTTCCCTAGTGGTTTTCCTCATTGAGGTTTCTGTGGATTAAGTCCACAAAGACAAAGTAGGTGAGACGATCCTGCGTAAGCCATGTTATTCCCCCCCATCCACTGAATCCTCAACATCAGGACCGTCTCCTCAGTCAAGGACTCACCTGGCAGCTTGCTCACTTTGATCTACAGGCTCCACTCAACTCGTCTAAAGAGTTTGCAAGGCTCACTTTCCTCAACCTCCAACTAAGCTCTTCGTTCCTATCCGGTTTCGCATCGTCTCGCCCCACGGGATCCAGTGTCGTTCTAATCTCATCTCATTATGGGTCGTTGAAGGGTTTGTAGATTGCAATGAGCTTTCCCCTCGATCAGAGGCGTATTATAGAGTTTTTGCTCCAAAAGTGTAACACAAAAATAAAGATGAAAACAATGATGCACAGCCAATAGCAGGGTAAATCTGGCGTTCATCCTCGTTCAAACTCGCATGCTCAGTACGCAGTATGAGTACAACGCAAGATACTTATGTACGATACCTCACTTATCACGAGAAACAAACCACTTTAGTTCAATTAATTAGTAGTGATTCGCGCGTCGAAGTTTCTACAATTTTGAAGTGGGTTGACCTCATAAATGCCCTTTTTTGCGTTATATCGTGCAAGGCACCTGCCACAGGCTCATGCGATCTTATGGGACAGAAAAAATGAGTATTTGTGGCACCGACCGATGCAAGAAAAACAACCATGCAAACACAATGGAAAACACAGGGGTGAGGTCTCCATTATCATGCACTACATTCAACGTTTATTGTTATTCTAACTACATTAGCACAAATGCGTAGCGCGGATGTAACCGATTGGGTGCAAAGCGAAAAAAACGCTGCTAATTCTTCCACAATGTTTGGCTAATCCTTGGAGCTAGATAGGAGGAAGAACGGTGAGTGAGGAGTGTTCCGGGACTCATCTCAATCTATTCAGCGTCCAAAATTCAGTGGAATATGATACCCCACTAGACGAAATTCCAAAAAGTTCCGAGAATCGAGTTTCAAAAGATTTAGTCGAAAAGGATACACACACCTAGATCACCGGAAATCTCTAAAATTAATTCTTCGAAATACACCCTACCACCACACCTATATTTAGTCCGATCCGGCTGAAAAGTTTTGAGGACCAACTAGAGCCGGAAACGGGTCCCTCATTTCAGATTCTTAAAAACGTTTCTACTACTAAAATCGACATAGACAGCGAACTGTGGGGACTCGGTGGTTATTGTATTTTTCTAAGAATACCAGTTCTATTTAAAAAAAAAAAAAAGGAAAAGCAGGTAGGGTAGGTTGAGGGTAGGCGAAATGTTTAAGTCCACGTTCATGATTCAGAAGACACATTTCCCAAGAGATCCCGGCAGGTAAAGGGGAAATTAATGTACGCGACAACAACTGTGATGAGTTGCACATTTTTGGTCCTCGAATGAGTAGGCCAAGCCTGCCACACCACACAGTATTGTGGGAGGGGTAGCCAGGAAGCCGTGAGCTCCGCCCAGAGTTCATCCCATATTGCTAATGAGACGTAATCGAATTGAGAATGCGAATGAATACACGGTAAATTGAATGTAACGGCCGACTGCGGCCATTAGGGCACGTTACGGCTTCAGAAGCTCGTACTGTGGAAAGGGCAACTCGGAAAGCGAAAGTATCGTTGTACTATTATTTTCCGACAAAGAGAGGGAAAAAAGAAAGAACCGCACCTCCCATGATAAGGAAGCGGGAAGGAAAAGTTGGGTCTTAGTGGGAGATGGTGTGGGCGGGGCCGTGGATGGGACGTGTCGCGAATACAAGCTATGGATTCAGGTTCCTCTTCCTTTCCTAAGAGAGAAAAACTGCTTCTTTCGTCCTATCGCGCTCTCGGACTAATTGAATATCCAATAACATGTTTCCGGTAAACAAGACCGTTGACGTCTTATTTTCCGAGTAATTTATTTCCGCCATATACGTTATCCGACGGGCAGCCTCTTCTGAAAACACCACGAGGATTCCTTACTGATCGAGATTACACTGACAACGTAGTTCCATCAGTTGGTTTCGGAAGTTGGTAAATTCCAAGTGTTTTTGCCTCTGGAAACCTTTTGTGTTGCAGTAACCAATTCGGAGCTGACGTCTTAAGGTTGAACTTTAGAACTACCGACGACTCTAATCGGATTTTGCGGTCACTTTAAACCTGAAAATGCCACAAAAGGAGCTTTCCATGGATGATTGTCCGTGAGCTTCAATGGGAGAAGAACGAGAGACAAAACAAAATTTAATGTATACCTTACCACTTCAATACATTCTGATAAAATGACTACCACAATATATTTTCATGATATCTACCGAGTGATCCGGAGTCTCTCCAGGAGCACATGAGATGACGTAGTCTCTTCTTTGAGATCGATTGAGGCCAGCGGAAGATGGATCCAAAGCACTCGCACTTCATCTTATCTAGCGTATGAAGGAAGCCTTCAACCGTCAATAAGATGGTATTGAACACGGACCAGCTACGAGGTGGTATTACGAGTATATAATATTGTAATATGTTTTGCGGAGGTTCTTTTCTATTACCTATTTTAATCATTCCATCGGTAGGATCTCGGATGGCACCCTCAGTGGCCTTTTGAGATGAAGCAATAAGGTAGAGGATATTGCGCCTTGAAAGACTTCCCACTGCTCAGTCTATCAATTTATCTTTTACGTTCACTTGAAATAGCTTGGCGGCTGTTGGGTTTGTTGAACGACCCGTGTGTTGAGGGTGGTTGAAAACGGAAATGAACCTCTCTTCGGGAGGGGTAACTGATGACACTGTAAAGAGGAAAATGTCAGCAACAGACCTTTTTTACTTCCTATCCGAAGAAAATCGCGGTAGATAGTGAAAGATTGCTTAAGGAGGCCGCCTCGTATCCTAAACGACGAATTAAGTATGAAAGATGGCATCTAGTGAACGGTATTGATTTCCGTTGTGTATCAAACAACTCGTGTTATCCGAATGTTCTGCGATTGGCTCGAAGCCCTGTCAGAGTCCTTCCGGAGCCCTTTAACTCTCCGACTCTTCAGCAGCTGCGTCAATTTTTTTTTCTCTCGATTCCAATCGATCTTTCAATAGCTCCCCGTTGAGTCTTCATAATCGCCTGCCTGTTCTGTTTCGCTCTGCTTCGCTCAGGGCTTTGTATTGTGCTCATATCAAGCGAGCTAACCGGACGACCAATGTGTCGGCACTTGAGCCTGCTAGGAATCAAATAAAAACTCACGAACATCCCAACATGGCTAACAATAACTTGGGCTCGTATCTTTTGAGGAACGCAGAAGAGCTTCAATTAAAAGAAAATCCCCCTTTCATCACACAACTAATCACAACTTTAGGTAATCCTTTTAAAATTAATTTTTCCAGTACATTATCTGTTATTATTCACAATTTTCTTTATTTTGATGTCGATGTGAATTAACAAATTAAGGAAAATTTTTATTTATTTAAAGTTAAAGTTATTGTTTGGTTGGTTTGTCGTTCAATAATCAAACTGTTTTCATGCAAAAAATAAATATTATCTCCGATTCGGCCCAATTTTTTTTCTTTAATTTTGGACCCTTAATTGCTTGGGGCCAGGACCCGCCACGTCCATTGTTTTCCTCATTTTCTCCAAGTTCGATATTTTCGATGATTTAGGCGTCTGGGGTATCTTTTCCACTAATTTTTTGACGCTGAATCTATTGAAAAGAGTCCGAGAAATAACCAACCCCTGCAAAGGAATTTGCGGTGTTTGTGTTTTGACTTCAACAAACCATGACACACCTCTGATACTTCGGAACAGGTGATGGGAAGAGGAAGAAACTCAAATCTCAAGTACCCCACAAAAGATCAAGGTCTACCCCTCTGTCTCCATCCACTCGAAGATTATTCAGCTAACAGGGAAATATGAATAATGCATAATGGTTGGACACCTTGTCGTTTTCAGAGCTCTGTCGTCTTCCCAGACAACCAACAATAGGAACTAAGACCTCACGGATTAACAAGGCGTACTGGTGGAAAGGGGATCCTTGTCTGAAATTACCCTAAATGATAATTTAACCAATTCCCGATTTATGTAGGAGGTTTAGGGACAGGGAATCTACCCGGTTATATCGCCCTATCACTGTTTCCTTGTCAACAAAGCCTTTACGCCCGAACTAACTCACTGGACCAGACAATCCAGCCAATTAGAATACTGCCTCAAGATACCGCAGTTTGGTCTCGCTTATTCGGGTGTACAATCCGTGATAATATTCATAATTATCTACCTCCAAGTTAGTATCATCATTATCTGGTTCGATAGAAAAACAAGACAACAAAATTTTGTTTCTACTTACGAAGTTATTCAGTGATTATACATACAGAGAGAAGTGTAATATTATTAGTCTAGACGAAATATAAATGAAAGCCTAGCCTAACAAGTTTTGAAAATGAGTGCCATGAATCAATGTAATAATTACACACTCAACATGAATTATATAATTCACATTCATTGAATAAAATACTAGCAAAAACTATTTCACAGTTGTTCAATAATCTTGATGTATCTAACTGGAGTAGCAAATTGTATCTAGGATGACCATTTTACCTGTTGTGAGAAAAAAATCTCGAAATTTTTTTCAAAATAACCCATACCCTCATCCAATGGTCACCGACCGGTCCGGGACCCATCTCAATGGATTGAGCGTCCCAAATTCATTGGAAAGTGATGCCCCACATGCCTTGTTCCCGAAAATTCAAAATTAAGATTCTAATTATCTTGTTTTTTTTTCTTTAGACTGTCAAATTTTGAGTGCAAAACCATGAAAATGGGAGGGGAGGAAGACATAACCTCTTCCTCGCCGGCTACGGGGCCTCCTAGGGAATGTAATGACCCTACAGAAAACGAGAAAACTAGTTGAGTCAAGTTCTTTATAGGTGCCTTTTACTGGTGTTAATAATATCGCTGTACTCTCAATGTTCCATGCCTTTGTTCGCAGCTAATCATAACATTGTTTTCGTTCAGTAAATCTCCCCAAATGCCGGCAAGGCAACAAGCTAAGGTTTATTGCGCTTGGCCTAAACGTTAAAGTTGCCATTGGTATTCTAAGGCTAGTTCACACACTTTAGCAAATTCATAGCATGCTTTGAAGCATGGATTGTGAGAAGATCCGTTGACGTGGTAAAACCGCGAAGAAGTTAGGGCTCGGCTACAAAGCCATGCTTTACTGTAGACGGCAAGAGGGCAATTCATAAGCGGAGTTTCGTTTCATATTGACGTCTCAAGAGAGTCAAAACATTGAGTACTTCCTTAGAAAACAATTGCATTATTCAACCAAATGTCAAGACCTTAAAGATACAGTTCCCCACAGGGGTGAGTTCCAACTGCAATGATAAATTGTGGGTTAATATGAGGTGTTATTCATGGTCAATCTAGATGGGTCATTAGTAAGAGTAGATGAGAGATTTGATTTATTCCTGAAAGGAAACATACCGTGTTCATACAAACATACAGTGTGTACTTTTGTTGACAACTCGTCTGCCAAACACAAATATATTCTCAAAATTACCCAAATGGGTAAAAAATTACCCCCGTGGTAAGCCCTTTTCTAAAAATGTTGAATCAATATCACACCCGTGGTACAGATCGCGGCAACAAAAGCCTCCGAAGCGAGAAATTGTTACGCCTCCGTATCATTCGCGTTTGAAAAGTTGAGAGGTTTCGTCCAAAACACCCTCATAAATTATGGAGGGCGGACCGCCCGTGTTGCCAAATAGAGTTCTTTCTTCGTTGCATGTAACGACCGCAGTTTCTGCCAGAGTCACCATTGAATATCAATTCAATACCAGCGTATTATTTATAACCTCAAGAGCTTCGAGATTTTGTGGAACGTGAGAGAGGTAAATATCCTTCTCCGATCCTTCTCTAATCATAGGGTAAGATCATGACTATGACCTTATGTGAAGGCTAGGAATTTAGTTCTGACCAACTCTGTGCTGGCTATTCATAGTCGGAGAGCCCACTATAACTGTGGACTCTTTCGTGCATGTTATTTTTTTACATAAAATCGGTCAGACGGTCGATCAATGTGCACAACATTCAGTGTTCAAAACAGAAGTTTTATATGACGCAAGTTACATCTCTCAGTTCCGTAGGAAGGACGTTTCCTGAGCACGATATATTGTATCAGCTCATGATTTTTTTTTTTCTCACCTCAATGAATTTCTGCCATGGAAAGGGCACGATAAAGATTATCTAACGTAGGTGGATGAGAGGAACATACCTAACTAAAATAAAAAGGTGACCCTAGCCTCCTCAAGCAAACGTTCGTGCGTAACGGAACTATCTGGGCTTATCGGATGTCGATGTGTATGAACAATCTTAGCAGACACCACGCATGGGGATTCCCCCTACTAAGCTAAAATCAAGACAATCACGCTCATTGCTGCTCTGAGAAAGGCCAATACTCACTAATCTTAAGTTTGTGGAACGTAGAGAGTTGAAGTTAATTTTCTCCTTTTTGGGTCATTCGTGATTTCAACAAATATGTACATTTATCTGACTCTCCAAGGCGCTGCCGCCTTCCCCACAATCAATTCTGGAATGTTTCAGCACCAAGACTGTCGGTTAGACATTTACGGTGGCATTGAGACAAAAGGGCACCGACGATAACATTCTACAGCCCACGAGCATTATAACTTCAGCAATATCAACGGGTCGAATCAATTATTTTCGTTCAGCCTCTTTCCGCTTTCTATCTCGCCAATGGGTTCCATTCCCAGTACCCTCCTATCGTAATCACTATGACGGTTTCGGAGCGATTTCATGAGGAACAACAGAATAAATGGATTCTGTCTGGAGTCGCCGGCTGTTTATTGCAGGCAATGTTTAGCTAGAATCCTCAATGTCAAAATAAAAACAACAACATCCGAAATAAAGTGATACATAAAACAATATGAAATATATGGCAAGAGCGTTAACTAGCAAACCTTCATTCTCAAACCAACAGAATATAAGATCCGATTGTTTACGTACGTTAGAAAAAAATTAATGCGTAAATGAAATTTGTTATCGTAATAAACATCAACAACAACAACAACAATTAATCTTTACGCAAGTGAATAACAATACAAATTTTAAAAAATACTGAAAAACAAATGGTTGGGCATGGAGTTAAATATACCTAGTTTATAGGTTCCCTGTTGTTTAAATAGTTGGAGAAAGACAGTGCTATGTCTGTATTAGTCTAGAAAAATTCACCTATTCAAATAATAATTTCTTGTCCCCCAATGAATCAAAAGCCCACGTGGTCCCCTCATTCAATCGCTCGTATGATGAAATCTTAAGAACATAGACTGTCTGTTGTTCATTGATTTCTCTACTGCAAATCAGATACGTGCCAATCTCTCGCGTGTCTTCATCTGTTTACCCGAGAGAAAGCCCTGGAATCCCCGGTATAATGGACAGATTTTCCCATAGTTGTTGAGTCAGCAGTTTTTCCAGCTTACGACTCTGCCTTCCTTTCAATTTTCTTGTCTTCCACACCACAATATCTGAGGTCGCCATCACAAGTCGGGGAAAGAGTATATGTTTGTCCATCGTCTTTTTCTCGGATGGAAAGGGGGCCTACCGTGAAGAAGAAGGAGGGTATGTTTGTGAGAGTCAGTGTGAGGGGGTGCGTCATTCGCGCAGCCTTATTATATGTGGTGGGAGCCGATGGAAATACTCATCCTCCAAGCTGGGAACAGCAATATCCGTTCGCTCGAGACAGTGAGCCTTCGCAATCCTTTTGGGACTGTCTGAAACGAGAGGGGCCCATTTGTATGATCACTGTCAGATTCAATCTCGTCGACCGAGAGTAACCTCTCATTAGGAAGATGCCAAGTCTTCTCAATTCGTACCGAACGCACATTTCCTCTTCATACATATATCGTAAATACCATATGCTAATGGTTCTAAAAACTAGGAAGCTTTCACAAGGCTCTCAAGGAAAAACGCTCGAGTTAGAGGTAAAAGTATATCTACAAAAGTAAGTCCTTTCGGATTTCAAAAGAAACGTCCAATCAGAGCAATACCTTGGAAAAAGTATCACTTAGTACTGCGAGGGACGCCTGAGCTAACCTATTAACAGACTAACTTCCAGTAGTCATTCGCAATGACGAATGCGAACTATTTCTCGCATAAGTCCTCGCTGTCTGGCTTACCGAAAAACAGCGAGTGTATTTTGCCTGATTCTTCAGGTCTTCCAATAGATTACTGTTGTTGGAGGTTCATTTGGCAAGAAAAAAAAATAATAATAATTTCTTCAACGCTTTGCAGAGACAAACGATTGAAAATTGATTTCCTGAGGTTCTTAAAAATTAGGTCGACTTACGTCAGCAGGAGGGTGAGCATGTACGATGCAGACGAGGTGCGCTTCGAGGCCGATTCCCCCATGGACCCAATTCTTCTCCAAATCAATTTCCGGAACATCTGTAACAATAAAATGTTATAGGATATAAATTTATAAAACGTTTATGTACGTCGGTCATGCCACCCAAGTGGCTCAATGGATCAGATCGATTTTGGTTGGTTATTCATTGAATAATCAACCTATGTTTTCATGCAAAAGATCAACCTCTCCGAATCGGCTCAAAATTTTTTTCTGGACGGTTCATGGGGTCTAGATAAAGAAAAATTGAGCAAATTCTTACCCACCCGGGTGTTATTCCTCGCATGGGGAAAAAAGGGGGGTGCGGGCCCATTTAACCAATCAATCGATTCAGGGTCAAAAATAGTGGGGAATAGATACCCCACACGCCTTGGCACCACAAATACTGACCACATTACAAAATGGGTGGAACAAATACAATTTTGACCAATAACTCTCTTCAGTACGTTCCAATCGTTCTGGTACCCATTTAATTGGATTCAGCGTCCAAAATTAGTGGAAAACTAACCCCAAGCCTAGGTAGCAGAAATCCGAAAACCATTCAAAAGGTACCCATTGACCCTAATCCCGACGTTCTGGGACCCATTTAATTGGATTCAGCGTCCAAACTTTAGTGGAAAACTAACCCCACACGCCTAGGTAGCAGAAATCCCGAAAAACACATATTCAAAATGGGTAATAAATACCCATTACTTCAGACACCATGAAACGTCCAGAAAAACATTTTGAGCCGAATCGGAGAGGTTTACCATTATCATGAAAACATAGGTTGATTATTCTAGGAATAACCAACCAAAAGATCTATGTCCGTCCGCCGTACGCCGTCCGCGCCGTTTTTGGTAGTCGAAAATTTTCTAAAAATCTGAAATTTGGGTCAGGTTCCTGACCTAGGACGGTCCTCGAAACTTTTCAGCCCGATCGGACCAAATTTGGGTGGGGTAGGGGTCAAAATGTGTTTTTTGAAAAATGGATTTTCGAGTTTTTGGGCGAGTGGGGTATCATTTTCAACTAACTTTTGGACGCTGAATCGAATGAAATGGGTCTCAGAACGATTGGCACCCACTAGAAGAAGTTATGGGTCCAATTGGGTATATATTACCCATTTTGAATGTGTTTTCAAGATTTCTGGTACCTGGGCGTGTGGGGTATCATTTTCCTCTAAATTTTGGATCCTGAATCGATTGGAATGGGTCTGGGACGCGTCGCACCCACTGTTTCGCCCATTTCCCCCATGTTGAAAAAATGAGTCTCCATGCGCCTGGTCCGAGGATTTCTATTAAAATTCAGTGCGGCCGCAATAAATATTTAATTTATACTGCAGTCTCACCCGTAATTTTCAAAAGTATGGTTACTGTAGAGGCTCAAAAGAAATACTTAGGGAGGAGCAAATCAGGGGAAAGAACTGTTTTATTTACCAGAGGGGCAATAACCGAGAGCTTGAGGCATGGGAGCAAAGAGGGTGTAGCTATCTGAATCAAGAATCAAATGATAAAACATTTGCCAACGTTTGTCGATGAGTATTTCGTAAATTGAGGATTTGGTGGCCAAAAATTTGTGCAACCAATCCTTGAACCAGCGCAACTGTGGGAAAAAAACACAGTTTTCTCTTTGCAAAAAAGAAAATAATTAGGAGAAACGACGGAAAAGTACTACCTGTAGTGTTTGTTGATGACGGGTACAAGTAGTTTTTATTGTGACATTAAAAACAAAAAAAAATCATTTTGGGAACGCGGAGAGATGAAAAGGTGTGGTAGGGGGTGTTGTACTTCATATCCAATGTAATTCCACCCAACTATTTCCTTTTACTCAGAGGTGGATGAATTCCCCATTTTTAGTGGCACAAAGTCTCGGTTCGCTCGAGGTTGTGTTCGGTCAAGGGCTGTTGGATTATCAAATAGAATGATTTTCCTTCCTTGCTTCCTCTAGATCTTCCTTCCGCTAGCGAATAGTAAATAGCCATACAGTAATTGCGAAAATAACTGGTTCCGCATATTTTTTTTCCTCCTCCATTATATGTCCTGAGAAAACAGGAGAGAGAAAGAAAATCTGAAGATATTAGATCTGCCGCTCGATTTAATAGCTACGTTTTGAAAATAAACAGTTTATAATTTCATCCCCGGCACATAATTCATTCACGACTGACGGTCTTTTTCTCGTTCAAGCATAAATGATATGGTTTTCTCTTTCATTGCTCTTGAAGAAGGAGAAATAAAGTAAAAAAAAAAGAGATAAGAAAGGGGGCGTAGAAAAAATCTCAATCAAGAGAAAACGGCAGAATGAAGTGGGCCACCTATAACTTCTTTTGCAGGCATCAAAAGGAAGAGCTTTCATCTCATCATTCATTTGGGCCGTTCCTCTACTCTCAGTGAAGTATGTTCATTCCTCAAAGTAATGGAAAAAATATTTCTCGCAGCTAACGAGCATTGTGAATCGACATTCTGATAAAAGAGTGAAGTTAGACGGCTGTGAAGGGAGGCTTCATGGTGAAACTTTACTTCTAAGGAAAAAATACATTGTACACGTCGGTGTAATTTGTCTGAGTAAGTGCTGGCAACAACACGGAGAAATCCTGCAGAGTGGCGAGAATTGTCTCGCAAAAGTGTTGTTGTGCCTACAGAAGCAACATGTTTTAAACTTGTTCAAGTTTAGTTTGCCGTCAATTGAAAAAGTATGGCAATTTAACGATGGCTCAACCACTGTCTCAAAGAGCGGCGATAGTTAGCTCTGAGTAGGAATACCCTGTAGAGTTATTGGACCGCATCGAATCAGGTTGCCAAGAGCAATAGAATCATAATGTCAGACCGAATTTCTTCGCCGTCACATGAATGACTCTTCTATCATTGGCCACTACCCTTCGACCGCCACAAGTTCTTATAAGTTGAGCTGACAAACAAAAACTCGAGGTAGCGTAATTATCCCAGTTTTTGCCATCACGTTGCTGTCTCATAATTACTCGATTGTTGAATACACGTAGGTTTTTGTTCTTGTGTTCTTATTTAAAATATGAACTGTAGGTAGTAACACGATTATAAATGACGCTTG
Organism: Cyrtorhinus lividipennis; assembly: GCA_019603395.1. NCBI lineage: Eukaryota > Metazoa > Arthropoda > Insecta > Hemiptera > Miridae > Cyrtorhinus > Cyrtorhinus lividipennis. Next base: position 17,125,201 of record CM034008.1, read on the forward strand.
AAACCCTGTGCTCAGTCACTCGATATCCTGCATCATTGCCAGAATTTGTTCTGACTACCCCGCGCAAATTTGGTATGATACGCATTATAACCTATCAAGCAGCACACTATGAAGACCATCTTCCCCGTGAATTCAAAATGATTTGTAAAACTGCTAACAGATACGAGAGAAACGCCAACTCAATCTCGACAGGCTCAAGCTCGGATTCCCCAGAGTAATGAATTGAGCTGAGTAGATGGGAATTTCTACCTTGGGATCGTTTTTTTTTTGTTTGAATAGCTCACGAGGAAAAATAAAATATGATAGGTAGCGGTTGTTAGCGTTGTACGGAAGAATGAATGTATAAATTGTCCGGTCTATTGATCCATGAAATGAATCGATGATACTTATATAGGTAGTAGCTCAGTTTACTCTAATGAGTGGCTCAAGTTGGAGATGAAGTTGGCGGGAAGTCATGATAGAGGTTTGACGGAGCAGTGAAATTGGTATTTCAATAAATCCCCTTTCGAAGGAAGGAGATATTGCCTCGCTCTTTTAGTCGGTGTGTAGAAAGGTTTGGGTTCCGTTGGAGTCATCCTTCGCCTGAGTTCCTTCTCTCTCGCCAGGGAACGGGCGATATTGGAGTTTTGAATGGCTCTGTGTTCACTGTGTGTACTTAGCGCCTCCAGCAATATCTCCGGCTATTGGGCTGGTAAATTACAAGGCGTTTTCTTCTCTCGTTCCAACTTTTTCGCCCTTTTCCATCTCCTTATCCGTTGGTGGAGTTTTTCGGCCTCGCCATCACTTTCTGTCTCTCTGGAAGCATAGTGTGGCCATTGTGAGCTTCACAATCAAAGATGGTAGTGGGTCTGGAATGGCAGCGGGAGGGTGTGCGGAGGGTTCATTTGTGTTTTCCATTCGAGCCCTTTCTCTTATCCTCTCTGGAGTCCCCATGGCTGGTGGGTCTCCACAACAGAGCGGCTAATGCTACCCTTCCTCTGCGCAATCAGCTTCCCCTCCACATCCGCGAATGGACCTTCCACGTCTACTAACTACTGCCAGAAGGGACCTCTCGCCATTGAAGTTTAATCCTTTGTGCCTGTGTCCTGGTTGAATCACGACGATATGTAGGTCCCCGAGCCAAAGAACTCTCGGGCCCATCGCAAACAACCAAACAGCAATTCCCCACTCAGCTCATTCATGTTATGTCTGTTAAATTCATGAACTCCTAAAATCCACAAAACCTAAACCTACTTATATTCTGAAAACATCCATGCATGCCTGCGGAGAATAATTTGTTTGCAACCTCACTTCAGTTTTGTTGAGCTGTCCTATCGACAGATACCGGACGGAGCGGGTAATTCGTGAAGTCATTCCACAGTCTATACTCATGTTGTTCGCCCTGCTTACACCTAAACATTGTTTCGGAAAATCAGTCGGGCGTCATACATTTCTAAGCTGCTTAAGTGTAACACTTGCACGATCTGTTATGCCCATACGTAGGACCCATAAAACTCTATGCCTCTTTGTTTCAAAATCGATCATTGCATTCACCATCATCCGATTCCAGGCCCTTCCAGATGAACTGCTGATCAGAGGTCATTAACAATAGCCAAATATACCACTCGAACTATCTCGCATGTCTCGTGAATTCTATTTCCAGTTTTGGATCCAGGCAGTCGTGTTTCGAGTGAATTTCCATAATTTCATTCCTTTGCAAGCGTTTAACGTTGTAACGCCCTCATATACCTACATCAGCAGTGCCAACATTTGATAATACCACCCCTGGCCTGCAAGAACCATATCTCTTAAATACCACATTTCACGGGCTCGTTGTTCCTTCATTCAAATTAACCTTCAAGCGTTCGCGCGGACGGTCCGTCCAAGTGACCGCGTTATTGAAATTTCGAAAAAAGCGCGTGCTGGTGAGTTCTCAGAGTGACTGGAGGGACATGTATTCCATAATTAGGTCCCCCACCGCAAGATGAGCCTCATGTTTCGGTGATCCATCTCGCTCGAGCTGTTCAGTGCAAGTCCAAATTTGAACATGTTCATTTCGCGGTCAAATGACCGTCACGTGATCGGATATGAAACATTTTTGTTGATGTTTGCGGTGTAGTGACCACCGCGCGAACTGTGACGAAAATATTTCTTCAGCCAGCAAAATGTAAGCCAAACCTCCTATAATACTTCATTTATACTATTCTAAGACTTCATCGCCCTCTCCCTCCTTCTACTTCTTTCACCAAATGAAACTAGTACATATTCATTTCATTTTATACAGGGACAAGCGGTCAGGCGAGGAAATTGCTCAGGTGCTGGCTGAAATGGACTCAGACGAAGATGAGCCGCGTGATGCATTTGATGACTTTTTCGATGACCCAGATTTTGAGCCTGAAGACATCGAACTGAATGATCACGACTCGGATTCTGACGTTGACTTGGAAATCAAAGAACACAATGACATGGACCAAGAAGACGACGGCTTACGTTTTTTCAATGTTTCTGTATTAAAGGGTTTATATTTTCCTTTGGCCTTTATACATGATAGGCGCTTAAAATTACCAGTCTTAAAAACTTTTTTTTTTGAGTCTCCATCTTCTGTTCACACTGCTGCAGTAGAGTACGTGAAACCGCATGATAATGACAAAAACAACTGACTGAGTCAACTGACCGTCGCGCGAACGCTGGTGGGACTCGGATTAGCGCGAACGCTTGAAGGTTAAAGGGGAACGGCTGAAGAGTAGCAGTGCGTAGGTTTTGAAAGTGGGGGAGTTAAATACTTAACATAATTTGCACTCTAACCCTATAACCTGGAATTTGCTCAGAAAACATAATTCATTAAATTTTGTGATAAATTGGTGACAGTATAACTGTTATTAGTGTCTGTGTGCGTGTTCGGTATGTAACGGTACTTTAGCGGGTCAATTTTAACAAGATCTCATAAAGCAATTAGTCCGGGCTCACTCCATTCGTAAGTATCTTCATTAACCACGGCTCTTAACAGTTTCAGCAGCAATGAATGAGGTCTCAAAAGAAGGAAACATGAAACGAGGCAGAGCGCATTATCAAACTGTGCGACGAATATTTCATATACGTCGATGTGGACCCCTGCGCATGGGAATGTTTTATGGTTGCCATGAACAATTTTGGCATTAACCTGAGGGATCACAGCACCGTTCGATAGTGCCTCATGAGTCGGATCCCGTTGACTGAGCACATAGATCTATCAAGGTAATTGAGTAAAACCCGTTCCGTCACTTAACACCAGTCCATGCTGGTGCAACGTAGCAGATGCTCATATCACTAACACACTCTCTCGGGGTCGCCTATAATACTTCAAATTCAGACATCCAAAAAGGCTACTGGCCTCGCTTTCTCAGATTTAATGGATGAGCCTTATTACTGCTGGGGCCCTAGGGTCACATCGCCCCAACATAATATTAATAACAAGATTGGTGGAGAAGATTTCTACCAATAACAAGAAATATTGGGTTCAGGAGCTTAAATGCCCAAGTGAACGGGGTAACGCGCACTGACCGTAGAATGGTTATGACTGTGGCAGCTAATGACAACCAAAAACCAACGCAGAAGTTTGTTCTCAACGTTGGAATGCCTGTTACGTGAGATTGTGTTACCATTATACAGGTACCTTACTAGACAGCGGTGGAATAGTTTCAACTGTGTACATTATTGCAAGCGCAGAACTCATAAGTCCCGTCGCGATAATACTCCTCAAAAAATCAAGCTGTGGAGCGACGTTCTTCATCTTCAAACCCGAAAGCCAATTTCCCATTGGACGTTGACGTGTTACAAGCGTCCGCTACCTAATAGGTACGCGAGCCCGGAAATTATCCTTCCCTTTACTGGGACCATCATCCTCACCCACTGGCCTAGATGGCACCTAATCGTGATCAGGGCTCTTCAATAGGCCATTTAATACCCTTCGTTTGCCGACTCGATGCATATCGGGCAGGACGGGAGATCGGAACGGGCACACGTCACTCGGGTGAGTGATGACCCAATTAGATCGCCCGTTCTGAAGAAACTGATTTTCATCTGTTTCAGTCATTAGCCCTGATATTCACAAGTCCAGGGCTATGAGGTGGGTGATTAAAAAGGCTAGATGACCGTACAGGATATGATTTATAGTTTGATCAGCTATGTGAAATGATTTGACGGACAACAGGAAGGTCAAGCCATCGACGGTTAGGTTGACTTGAATAACACTACCCGGTGCACCGATACTCCCAGGGGCTGTGTGAAAATTAATCTACATTAATCAAAAATTAATGTAAGCCAAATATTACAATATTGGAAAGTAAGAAAAAAAGTTATTTCAACTATTGATTTGAAATTAAGAACGCATACTTGAAGGACGCACTAAACATCTTATTGAAATAATATTTTTCCACGGTTGTGACCCCCACGGTTTTTGTGAATGAAAATGTTTCATGGGTGCATTTAATACTAGGTGGATCACTAACTAGATTTTCACCGTGAAGGGGAAACCGAAATTGTTATTTTGTTCTCAAGTTTGCTACCTACAAAGTCTCTTCACACACCCCAGCCTTCATTTAACCCTCCTCACTACTTTTCATGACAGCACCGGCTGGTCGAGCTTCCATCAACCAAACTACGATGAAGTTTCATCTCAAGTACAACACGTCAAAGGTATACGAGGAGCCCGACCGAGCTTCCATTACAACAAAAGATGTTGCTTCCACAGCGAAATATGAAGCCTTGAAGATATCAAAGGAGTTTTTCCCTGCCTTGAGATGTGCGAATGCCTCCGGTAAGCCTAATATGCAATTACATCGAAAGAGAAAGGATAACGGCAAGGCTGGGGTGGTGAGGATGGCTCGGTCAATTACGCACTAATTTGATTTAAAGCTAAGTCTAGTTAGTAAACTATTATCAAGAGGATTTCCCATTACCGCGGCCTCTTCCCTTGTCCTCGTATAATATAAATGTAGCGTTCCCACGAGGTAACTATAGCGCCTATCTGAATATAGGTCAAAAGATAACGCCGTCGTTATAGCAGAGGTCCTTCGATATTAATGCGCCAACTTCTTCGCTAACAACCTCAAGCTGACGTGGCAGATCCTCACATACGAGAACAAGCGGAACGTCAACTCCCCTTATCCCCGGAAGGAAATACCCCATTTGCTAATATTGCCTCATCACGCCCAGGTACGGAAATCATTGTGCAGGCTCCTTAGTGTTGGTCAACGAATACAAGTAGAGCAATTATTATGTTTTCAAAAATAATACTGGCAACAATTGAAAAAAAAAAAAAAACAGTATTTTTCCCATCGATATTTCTAAGTCGATTGAGAGAAAAATCTCAGCCCTAGCATGGGTAGGTCAATTCTCATAATCAGAAAAAAGTTGACACGTACACTGACCTCAAATTTTAGAATTCTTTTAAAAGAAAATCAAAAATTTTTAATCAGTATGAATTCCAGCAATATATTCCTTTTCATGTTCCGAGGTCAGCCTCTATAAAACTTTCTCTCTTAAAAAACAGGGGGAGATATTTTAAGAACAATCCTAGTCCATCAAGACAGAGTGGTGATTGAGATACGCAAATAAAACAAATAGATCCTGATTCCCGAAGAGAATAGTTTAGGTAGAGCTTATTTGGGAATCAAACACGAATGAGAGAGATTTGGTGCTGGTAGGGTATTCATAACACGCCCCCACGTTCACCCAAAACACACAAGTGGCTTCGGCTCAACATAAATATTAGCGAAGTCAGACCACACGAGCCTATCCGATAGAATGGGAAGGCTTGAATTATCTTGTGCTTATCTTCTGCTGAGAAAGACCTGAAAGTATTTCATTCTGTTCCCCTCTAACTTTCTGTGTTTGCGAGTCTATTCGTGACGTTGAAGTGGCAAAGTTTCGAGTAAACAAAACCATGTGAAGGGGCTCCGTCGTTTCGATTCGAACCCTTCCCAACCATCCCGTGACAACCATAGCACAGTTTTGGTTCTCCAAAAGCTTTAGAACCCACCCGACGCGAGGCCCTTTCCGAAACAGTTTCCAACCGCAACTAATTAGCCTTCTACCACATCAAGAGCTTCCAAAACGAAAAGCGAGGCGCCAGCAAGGAAGGAACGGATAAACTCTCAAACAAGTGTTAATGTCGAGTTAGTTGAGATAATTATTCCTCAGATCCAAACTTTTGCTTGGAAGCAGACGATGAGCGTCGGACCCGTTAACGCCTACGATTAATTTGAGGAAGAAGTGACGTGGACCTCGTCAGAATAGAGGTTGGACCTTCAAAATAAATATTGACCACCTTTTTAGATTATTTACAATAGGTGGATTTTTATCTAGAGTTCATATTGCATCAGAGAGAAAATATATACTTTTTAGCCAGTTAACATTTCGCCTACTTTCAATGATTGTTGTAGTGTAGAACATAATGCCCCATTTAGGCAAGAAAAATACAATTTCAGACCTTGCAAGCAGCCTTGTCAGCAACACCGTACAGTACGGCTTTTTTCTCTTTCCTTTTGTGCAAGAAAAATAGTTATTTTACAGTTCAAAAAAATATAGCAACTCCTAGCAATTATTTTACATAATTATTATACACCACTTTGGAACGGAATAACCAGTTCTTCACTCTTTGTCTTGGCCAGTGTTCATTCTGCGCGGAATTCGTTCGAAGCTTGTGAAAGGCCAACACCGAAGTGGGAGAAGTTAATGGAAATCTCTGCTGCTGAACCTGTGCTTGCTTCAGCATCGGGGAGAAGGGTGAGAATAATGCATAAAAGAGTTAGTCTTGTCCATAACACTCACCTCTAAACGTCTCCTAGACAATGACTGGCTGCTTGTGAACTTCGACTGGGTGTGTAACTCAATTTTGGAATAGCATGAGGGCACATAGAAGCAAAATTCCGGAGAAGTGATCCGGAAAGAAACAAATATATACCCACGTTCCTGTCTTCCACAGTGAAATTACGGTAAACGAGAAACTAAAACCCACCGGCAATGTGCTAAGGGCTTCAAAACTGCAAAAGATAGTTGACTGCTTCCCGTCAATATGGGGCAGTTATGGTTGGTGACGATGAACTGTGAGGAAAAAAGTCCGGACGGAGGGAAAATGGCAATTCTTGATTTGCCGCTGAAACCACTGATTGAGCAAACATAATGGGCCACCCAGAGCACGTCTTCTCCTGCAGCCTGAATATTTTGTAATTACAGGGTTGATTTGGTGAAAATACGATGTCGCATCAGTCTACTAAAATTAGGGTTCAAAGGGTATAATAGGTAGTAGCAGCTCAAATTCTATGGAATTAGATAATGGGCATTCCTTGGGGTGGTAACCAAACGTATCATTCTCTTATCAAATTTTCTTTCTCTCATTAGAATCCCAAAAGTCTAGAGTCCGCCGAGTGGGTTGCCGAGGAAGGGAAAGAGTGCAAAACCATTCTGGTATAGCGGATCTCAGATTTGCGCCAAGGAGCAGGGGCGTTGATTGCCCTCACTTTCTCATTTGCAATAACTAAGATTGCGTTTGCCTCTGAGGAGAAGAAGAAATGGCACGAGAGAAGCTGAGGGTCACGGAGGAAAGCGGGGGAATGATGTTGGCGTGAACGAACTCCAGGCTGCAATAGGTGGTGAGGGGTGGAAGGGGGGGGGGGGCTATTACGCTACAACGTGGATAGAAGAGGTTCCCTCCCTCTTTTCCTTCCCATTCCGTCATCATCCACTGTTTTCGCCCGAGGAGCCCTTCAGTTTCAGCTACACTCCAATGCTACGACACGAAGCGTAAATTGACAAATAAAGTGACGACGAGCTAACCCTTCATTGTCATATCCACTCACGACGAGGACGAGGCTATTTCGACTTCAGGAGCAATTATTTCATGAATTCCAGTGCACAACTCCAAATGAACGTGGAACTCTAATCCACACAAGTGGCAACGGATCTACAGTACGTGTCAAAAGAAATTAGTCCCCTCCGTGAAATCTAATGTTATTGTCAACTACTGGCCGCATTGAATGCTCATCTTGAGCAAGAGCCAGTTATCGGTTCATTTTATCACTGAACAACAACCCCAAGTTTTCATTCCTGAAGACAACTTCTCCAATATACTCAAAAACATAAAATTTGATTGTTTCAAATTACGCCTGATCCAATTCTTATAAGAAGTGACCAGTGACCCTTGTTAAGCTATATTTAATTGGTCCCCGCAACTCTTCAGGCTTTTCAAAAAGGTTTCTTCAGGACTTGGATGGGTGGGATAAAGTTATTCTCTAAATTTTGAACGCTGAAACGATTCAGATGAGTGGTAACGGCAGCAGTAGGGTGTTTTGAAATTGGGTCCATCATTGCCAAAAAGGTGATTTTTATTCGTTTTTCCAAACATATTTCTAATAAGGAGATCATGACGATACACCTTCTCACATGCCAGATTTATTGTTCGTGGAACTTTTCAACTGGTGGGCTCTCGAAGTTTCCAGAACCCACGAGTGTAGGTAATATTTCGTCAAGCCGACTGACTCTGCTCTCCAATATTGCTCATAACACCAATTACAAATGTCCTTAATCTTTGCATTATAATTGAATACAGAAGCGATGCTATTGAAAATGGATTATGGATTTCAAGGTAAAAAAGGGACTGTTTTTCCTGGACTCACATGAAGCGGACACGTACGCGTTGATAAAATATTGAGTCTCCTCTATAGGATATAGAACGCGGTGAATACGGTCAACATTCGAGATGGAATCCACCGTATCCCATGTGAATGACGTTGATTTTCAGTATTGAAATTGATAGATTATTTATGTACACCGATACTTGATCCTGAGAAACGGCCATCGAGTGTAGTTAATTCATCTATAAACTCAGCCAAGGAAGTATTTTCGTATCATTCAGATGGATAATACTGCATGAAAATTCAGCGTACTTTATTGAATAACTTATTTGGAGTCGAAGCACTCACTTCTTGTTATTACCTGGTACTTTTACACATTCACGTTGTTAAAATACAAACGTAAATTTCTATCTGTATCGTTTCTATAAGGTTTTTGTTGCCACCCAGGCACTGCGCGAACGACTGTCATGACGAGATGGTTGAATAGGAAAATTGAAAATGTTCTTCAAAAAACCTTATTTCATTGAGAATCCAGACAGCTCAAGTTTACACAACTCAATGAGAAACGCGGCCCGAGTGGCCACGGTTTGTAAGGGTTTCGTGATTTCATCGAGATGACAGCTTTATATAATGCTCTGCTCACCGCGGAATCCCGAGCAAAGTGGGTGGAATATAATATACTGAGCTCAATAACACTGTCGTAGCCCTCACGTCTAGAGGCCCTATTCAAACCTCGAGTAATATTGGAGGCCAAACGTCGTCGAGTCCTCGGATACCAAGCCCTCTAGTCGGGTGAAGAGAAATTTCTCTCCTTCTCACCCCCACTGAAACCACTAATCCGCCATCATCCGAGTCGAAGAGGACTGCATCAATAAAAAGAGGAGGATCTGATGAATTTTCTTCCTATTCAAAGATTTCAGTGAAAATATGTTTGAGATGATTTGAAACTTTTTTTTTTGTGTTCAGATGAAGAAGGTAAGCGATAATAATATTAAATCTAATGTATCAATTCAGTTCATTGATTTCTTCCCCTCATGTAAGAAGTCCAAGCAGTTGCGGTAAGGCTCAACTGAGGTAGAGGAATTAATATAAGTGTCATAGCCTTAATGTACATAAGTAGCCCAATATCACACTGCATGGTGTATACATAATACCCACAGCACATCCCGTCAAACGCCACCAAAATCTTTCTTTTTTTTGTGGAAAATTTCATTGCCAGTTATTTTCATCTCTGAAAGTAATTTAATTTCCTCTCTTTCATCGATTTCTTATCCCCAATTAGAGTGAACAGAGAGTGAAAAGAGAAATTGTCGACTCATTTTACAGATCAGCGAACCGAACATGTCATACCGAACCCGAGTCCCCATTGTAAATCCCACCAAATATCTTCGCCCGGATTTTATTTTCTCCCGAACGTTTTCTTCTTTTTTTTATCGTTTCTCTCCCTCGTCCCGAGTCACTGGATTTCTACCGCCAGAGGGATTACTTCCTCTGATTTATACGACAAATTGAAAATACCAAAAACGTTCGCAGACGAGGTAATAATCTTCATTTCAACTTCTTCATTCCCTTCGAAATTGATTCACGACCCTAAAGAAGAAAAGCCCTTACCGATATCGTACACCTGCACTTATAATGGACTTAAAATCGGCTATTTCATTCCCTTATAACGTAGAAAAAATCCGAGGGAACTGATTTGCGGCGTAATGATTTGAGGAAATGCTTTATAGGTAGCCAGGCATCGTTCAGTGCGACAAAATAATTTAAAATGAAATCTGAGGGCGTTTAAACGCGTGAACGGTAAAATACATCATAATTAAATCCAGCTCACAATAAATGAGACGACAGTCATCATTTCTAGGTGCATTTAGAACTTGTCGATAATCAATTCCACGCCTGTGAAATTAGGAGCCTTAAAAACCAATAAGTTGCGTCATAAAATGCAAAAACACGTCGCCGAAAAAACTACGAAGTTTAACCTTGAACTCATCAGTCCAAATATTGGATTTGAAGATAAGAAAACAAATTGTAGAATTGAAGTTTGGGACCTGTATGTAGGTAGTCATTTTCAACTGTTAACCTAGTGAGAAGTTGAGACTGTTCCAATATTTTCTGGAGCATCGTTGGATGGATGAAAAATCCAAGAAGACGTGAGACACAGTTACTAAGCTCGTTTGAGATATTTGAAAGAAACAATCGATAACAATTACTTTTGATTAGTTCGAATCCAGCACTGAAGGGCTGAAAGAGATCAATTAGCACGGCACTAAAATCCACTTAGAGAATTCACCAGTCTATCGAATTCGAAGATGGACGAGAAAATAAAAAGTTGCAAGGGAAGATTTTAAAAAAGATGTTTCAAGGGGTGGTGCGGGTATAGAGTTCCATCACGACCATCTGAATGCAAATGCACTGACAGGGAAAGTTCATCTACACCATTCCATTACTTTGAAGGCAAGAGTTGCGATATAATTATTTAGAAGGCAGTCGCCATCCGCCATTGAATAATTAATTTCGCTCTCAGGAGAGTTGATGGAATTCAAGAGGATTCCGCTCAAGTATTTCTCTTCCGTCTTTCGTATTTTGATTTGTTAGAAGAAGTTTGAAGGAGAGAAACGGGAGAGTGGGGCAGAAATAGGACGCCAGCTGATGGGAAACTTCCTCAGGAGGAAACTGAATTCTAAATGTAAATGACCGTTTTCACCTGTACCTCGTTAGAGGCGAAAAAACAGTATTTCAACGACATTGCAAGACTTTCGAAACGATTGATCAGTTCATTGATGAGAATTAAATTAAACGTTTCACCCCCACTAGTCCACAATTTGTTCCTTCCTTGCCCCGCTGAAGTATTTATCTTCCTTCAATTAAAGACACGCTAATGCTTGAATAAATTCAACACGGTCCGCTCAATGCAGAGATGGGTTCCCAGCGCTAATTACGGTACGATTGTGACAGAGAACTATTTCCGACGAAAATAATTCTGAAATAAATTTGTTCTCTCATAGGAAACATTTCCATAAGAAACCAAGTATCTTCCAAGATTCATGCCCCTCCCTCCTATACTGTATTTCATACTGTATCGGGTAGGCTTTTCTTTTATATTTGCTCCACGCCAACACAGAGTACGTTTGATTTGCAGAAAAGAGTACTCAGCCGACTGATTTTATGTCGGAGGGTGAAGATAAAGTTTGTTTGGAGACGCCGCTGTGTTTTACTTAAGAACGCAATAATAATCTCTATATCATCTTCTGTTTCGTCTATTTACTCTAATAGAATTAAATTTTATCTGGAGAGGACGTATATCGGGAACAGTGGAATCTTATTCGAAGTTACCATTAACGACTATTGTAGACAATAGAAGTAGTTAGGGGGGACAAAAATGAATAAAAAGGGGAAAGCCGATAAATTTCTAGCCTAAACTACCGAGGACTATACTACAGATACAACTGAACCACTTTTTCACCAATGTCGAAGAAATAGAAAAGTCGAGGGAGGCAAGAGAATCCAAGAAATAACGGGGAAGAGGGACTGACAAACAAGTCTTCTTTGAAAATATATCCACCATAATTCATAGCCTCCTTGAAACATTCAGCGAGTGAACGGTTCCGGCGGTTCCAATAAAGTTTCCATTATTACAGTACCCGTCAAGAAACTTGGCCGATATTGCTGAGAGATATTTTCTTCTCGATGTCTGAACTTCGACTCTTTTAACGGAACAGCAATCAGGACAATGTTCGAGGGCTGACGAGTTGGAGAAGTAATTTAGGTAGTTCTTGAACCACCTACTACGTTTTGCGGGTCATTCTTGGAGCCGAAGGTTCATGTGTTACTTTAGGCGGTGTCTAATAAATAAAATTGATCAATGAGCTATAGCACTTCTCAATCGGTTTCGTCGTTGTAAATTTCAACTGGTAAATAATATTATTTATGCCAATAGTGGTTGATCATTTTAGGTAAAACTCGCTTGTGAAAGAGAACCTATCTATAAAACGCCGTAGGCCAATTCTTTCACAGGCGAAAATCCACTTTCTAAATTGGTAGGTATGCACCCATTTCGACCCAAACCCCCTTTCCGCCAGAAAGAACATATCTACAAAAACTACAGTATGGGGAAAATCTACTTCATTGAAGAACCCATGAATGAAATACCTTTCAAAAATATTGATCAATCAGGTTACAAATTAGCAAAGCATAACTCGGAGTCAAAAGTGATGTGCGCAAAACTTCAAAATTTCCGGTTTTTAGACCATTTCAAATGCACTGTCCCGGACGGCGGACAATGGATAATGAACGCGGGCAGATATTTCAGATTTTGAATCTACAAAAGAGCAGGGCAATTATGCTTCGGAATCCATGTTAATCGGGTTGGAATTCCGAATTCAGTGGGAAATAATAACTCGCATTAATTCCCAAAATCACGAAAATCCATTTTTTCCATGCCTCCCTTTTGGGCAATAAGGTAGAAAATAAATCAGGCTTACTGATCCGCGAAAAATGTCATTGAGACACTCCAAGGAAGCTAAAATAGGTTAAATCCAGGGCAGTCGGGTTAAGTATGAAGGTACATAGGTACTTACACATGATGTTGAGGGCGATTTCCCTCGTGATGGGACTACCAACGCCGTTGTTTGCCGAGCAAATATAAATGCCCGCGTGGTGCCGAGTTGTCTCATCAATTGTCAGCGACGTGCTTTCTACAGAGGTTTTTCCCGCCATCACAAGGTTATTCTGCAACATGAAAGCAATTTGTTTCGTCAGGAAACTGTACTCAGTATGATCGTCATAATCAAAAGAAAAACTCAGTTGACTCCGTGAATGCAGGAACGAAGGGTCAAACGGATCAAATTGCCCATAGCACAGCGCTAGAAACAACGTTTATGACGAGCAGAGGGCGGAAGTTATGAGTGGAGTAAAATGAGACCCAGGCCCATTACGCATGGAAATCATGGTGGAAAGGTAGAAAACGTTGAAATACTGAATGCGTAATGAGCACCGTTGTATTTGCACTGGGATCTCCGCAGGGACCATGAAAGATTTTCATTAGGAGGGACGTGCTGTGCTGCCTGAATATTTGAGAGACTGGAGGGAAAAAGGATTCATCTGGTGTCATCATCAGTCTTTCTGACTTATCATGAGTAGAACCAGCCTTCTCAGGTGACATTGAGAAGGGATGGAATGGTATACCTAATCGTATCGTTCATTCAAACGCGTGAAATTAGTCATTAATGAGTGTAACTATAAAACGAAGATATTCTTAAGGAATGTGTTACGGAAAATACTAATACATTTGAATTACAATACGAGGCAAAACTGAGCGCATCAAATCTTCTGGCTCCATGCGTAGACAATATTGAAAATCGGTACTAAATGTGTTCCTCAGCGATACTGATTATCAACCGCGGAAATTTGTCGTAATGGTTTAAATGGCAATGATAGACACTACGAAACATGGAATTCCACGAATTCCCGCGGATGCTCAATTAACCAGCAACAGGATTGTGAAACCCACCCTACCAATATCGCGAGTTAGTAGGTACGATTGATGAATTCGACGGCACCCAGTTTTGTGGTTTGTCATAATGTGGAATTTGAAATGAAGCTCGTGTAAAAATGACGACATCAGGGAATGTTCGCCTGGCGTCAGGGCAGAGAGGAGAGGCAGAAAGGATGGACCGTCACAAGGGCATGGAATGGATTGTGTTGGTTCTCATCAAGATTTATGAGAATATTCTTTAAGACCCCGTTTTACGTACTCTTCGAACCACAAAAACTTGCATTAGGTATACAAGAAATGTGGTAACTCAGCAAGATTGCGTTTCTGGGTTTTCTAATGTCTTATAAGAGGTGTAAGGATATGACACATCTCTTGGGTCTTCTGTTGCCCATGTTTTTCACTTTTCCAGTGAGATGTGTGTATAAAATATAATTTTCATTATACTTGAAAACAGGACTATAAACCAATACAAATAATCGAGCTTAAATATTCACACAACAATGCTATTCACCAAAGAGTAGGACTGAGTGGTAGGAATAGAGCGAGAACCTAGATAGGGCATTGGCATCTCTTTCGCTTTATAGCAGGTAATTAATTGAGTTGGGAAATTGTCAATCGGTACTGAAAGCTCATAGTAAACTACCTGATTGTTATGGTTCGACAACATATATGACCTACCCTTAATTATTAAAAACTCTAATTGGCATTCTAATTGGGTTGGTATTCACATAGAAGCCAATCTAGCGGTATATATGTAGATACGCACAATGCAGTCCTTGCAACCGTGTGAAATTGAAATCATTCGATATATCGAGGGAATTATAAGTCTTACAGTTTCAACACGTAGAGCATTACAAACACTTCTACACTAGAATTCAGCTTCAAGTGCATAGCCCAGTCTTCGACTCAAGTTCGATTGAATGCCCATTTGATACCCGATTTTGCCCCCGTGGACAAGCTTTGTTTAATATCTAGGGCCTCTTGCACTAAAGAAAGTAACAAACCGGCTAGAACAATCTCTTTGAGAGCATACTTACAAGTTATAGTGTTTTTAAATTAACTTTACCATTAACATTCGTTTTGCTTCTCCAGATGCAGTGCCTCAACCCTATTGCCGTTGTATTATGTTTGATAGGACGCAGGAACCCTCGCCTAATAACTCCTGGGAAAATTCAAGTAAAAGTGGAATTGTAGGTGAGATAAATTCTCTGTACTAAACTATCCAGATAATTATAATTATACGTATAAATAATAAGTGGGAATGCTCCACGTGTGACATTATTTTTATAATAAGATAGATTTGCTAAAATCAGAGCGACGCGGTTTGCTCTGAACAGCGTCTCACTTATTTATTTCGTGGATTGCATGGATCAGAGCTCTCAATAATCGAATCAGAAAACGCTACCAACAGGATTCCTTGAGCGATCAGAAAACCAAACACGTAGATGGTGGAGCAAATGCGCTACTGATAAAATGGGAATGGACTCTCCAGAGGGATCATTTTGGTTCGGCGAGGCTACGTAAATGGCAAGTCCACGTGTTATTATCTAGGAAGAAGCAACCTGACCGCGCAAACATCTTCGAACCAGCAATGCTATTACAATAAACAAAATTCGTGGAATAACACATCCCACGTACGAACTGAGAACCCCATATTCATGTTTCATACTGTGTAATCGCAGTTTCTTCTTGAAAGCCCACTAAACAGGTCTGTATTCAATAATCCAGTGCATAGATTCTCATCATAGAATTGTTAGGTATTGTGGCTCCTAACGAATGAACCCCAAATCATATATTTTTAATTTGGCCTAAAAATTGATTTGAGAATACTCAGAATGCTGAGACTGATTTTGGTTTGTTATTATCATTAAAAAATGCCTTTTTTTATGCCTGAATTCGATCCGCACTCCAACTCACCCAAAACTAAGACATTTAATGGTTCCAGATTGTAGAAATTCCTGAACCGAAACGACCACCATCGTCTAAGAGAGATGGGGTGTCAATTTCCCCACTTGCCTAGGTCCTTAAAAATCTCGAAGATCCACTGTCATAACGGATAGGTGACGTCAGGATTTTGATACGATGGGAAAATCACTGCACACATGCCTAGTTCCCAAAAAATCCCGAAAATCGGGTTTAAAAAAAAAATTTTTTTTTTTTCTTATTCATCTCTACCCTCATTATATTCCGGGCTGATGGGCTGAAAAGTTTCAAACCAACTAGACGGCGGACGGTCATTTGGGTTGTTTGGTCCGTAGCATTTTCACGTCAAATTGGATGTTTTTCCGATTAAATTGGAGGCTTTACATATCTTTGGAGGTTTTACACATCAAATTGGAGGTTATCCATTTCAAATTAGAGGTTAACGGAAATCGTTTCGTTCATTCTTAATTGGTGGATGTTACGTTTCACTCGCTAATGGGCTCTTTTTGCTTTCTTACGTAGAATTTAATCGTTGGTGACGTGTGGTCAGGGCAGTTTCGCAGGGCCTTATCATGAGGCTGAAGATGCGTTAGAAGGTCTTAGAATTCAGTGTGATTATAAATAGGTGAGTTCACTCTGTGTGGTACTGTCAAATGACGAAGTAGCCCCTCTGTTCATTAAACGGACATCATCGGAGTCACTTGGGATTGAATCTCAGGATTCTAAAACGAGGAAGCCGTACAATTGAGCCCATCATTTAATTGTTCAGACTCAGTCGGACGGGTTCGTATCGTAATAACTGAGAACAACGGGGCTGGAATAATTGTCCGATAATTGGCCTTCATGTAGTCTCGAGGGTCGGAAAGGAAACTGAGAGATAAGAGAAGCAAACCCTCGAGGTGAATGGGCAGAGCGGTACGACGCCTCAGGACCCCGGGGAGCCTTCAAGAAGATATCTTATTGGCGCTGCTCGTTGCCAGAACCGCGGCTTTCTCTCCTGGGGCCCAATTTTCCGACCCGTTGCCTGTTCCAGAGGCAGACGTGCGTCTCTACTGAGTGGGCACCTTCATCAAGTCTGTCAAGAAACCTCAGGCATCTGTACCCTCACAAGGGACTAATAATGTTTTCCACCTACTTGTTTTTGAAGGTGTTGGGGGGAATGTACGAGTAATCACTATTGATTTCAACATTTCTGTCCTATTCTTATAATGATCCGTAGCGTCTAGTGACATACATTTTTTTAACTGAATTCGTGAGGTGACAAAGAGGAAGACTCAATCTCATGAGTTTTGGAAGCTGAGGACTTTTTTCCCTCTATGATTTCTTGTAAGAATCTGAAAACCACACAACAACTGTGCGGCAACGCGATAAAACTGAGTTCATTGTTTTCATCACTGATTCATTACTTATAAAGCTCGTGGACAACATTCGCACGACATACCGCTTTTCATAACCCCCCACCCTTCCCCAAACTGCAAACTATCCAAGAATGGCTTGGTACCAACTACTCTAGGCTAGGTGGTTCTTTCTCATATGAGAGATCATATCTTTGTCATCTTAATTGTACAGGTACCTAATAAAGAATGATAATGTGGATCAAGTACATAGAATTAATATTTTATTCATCCTACAACCATGGGAGACAATCGGTCCATGGGCCACTTAAATCGATTCAGAGTCCACGATTCATTGGAAACCCTACTTGCTCTCTCCAATAATCTCGAAAAGACGGAAATATTTATTGATTATCTAGTCACCATTACACCATAACCTGCACCAAAAGATGATCTGCTATTACATCAAGTATTCTTTGGGTGGTATTTTACAGGCTCCTACACGGTTTTGGTTGGTTATTCCTCGAATAATCAACCTATGTTTTCATGATAATGGTCAACCTCTCCGATTTGGCTCAAATTTTTGGGGGGGGGGGGGGGGGGTAGGGGTCAAAATGTGTTTTTTGAAAAATGGATTTTCGAGATTTTGGGCGATCTAGGCGAGTAGGGTGTCATTTTACACTAAATTTTGGACACTGAATCCAATGAAACGGGTCCCAGAACGATTGGCACCCACTGGAGGAAGTTGATGGAATATCTTATACATTCCATGTAACATACGAACAACATATTGCTCTCCTTAGACTGTTAGTGGTCATGAGGGTTTGCAGCTCTGTTCATTTAAGTCTCAAGTCACTCCTTCTTCTAGAGTTGTAAGAAAGTGAGTACGAAAATATATTGTTCAAATTGTGATCCGCGAGTTATAATTCCCATTTTCTCACCAAGAAAGTTCAAGAGAAGTATAGGGTCAAATTGGGTATTTATTACCCATTTTGAATATGTGTTTTCGGGATTTCTGCTACTTAGGCGTGTGGGGTATAGTTTTCCACTAAATTTTGGACACTGAATCCAATTAAATGGGTTCCGGAACGATCGGCACCCACTGGAAGAAGTTATGGGTCAAATTGGGTATTTATTACCCATTTTGAATATGTGTTTTCGGGATTTCTGCTACCTAGACGTGTGGGGTATAGTTTTTCACTAAATTTTGGACGCCGAATTCAATGATGTGTGTCCCAGAACGATTGGCAACCACCGGAAGAAGTTATGGGTCAAAATGGATTTGTATCCACCCATTTTGTATGTGCCAGGATTTCTGGTGCCTAGGCGTGTGGGGTATCATATTCCACTAATGTTTGGACCCTGAATTGATTGGAATGGGTCTGGGACCCGCCACACCCACTGTTTCCCCCATTTGAGGAATAACCAACCCGTGTGTAAGAATTTGCAGATTTTTTGCATGATTTTCCCGTCTGAAAAAGCAGTTAGGCAGGTTGGTAGGTAAGAAGGAATTGGTATCAAAACTTTTTTAATAGCCACTTTTGCAGAGCTAATTTTTCTGTTTGCTTTTTCTTGGTTGCAAGCACGGTTCAGAGGCCTTAGTCGAAAGGGTTTTAAATTATAGGATAATGAGAGAGAGTTGAGTGTTTCTTTCAAAGAGCCCATGTGGAAACACTCACCTTACGAGTCCATGTGATGACGGGTGGTGGGTTTCCCGTCGCTTTGCATTCGAGGGTTACTTTGGCCCCCTTTTTTACTTCAACAAGACCTGCTCCGGTAATTTGCATAATTTTGGGAGGAACTGTAACAGAAATGAAACAAACAATGTGAGTATCACTCAGACGACACTACATTTAGAACTCTTATTCTTCACTAAAGATACAGAAGCATAATTTATTTATCCATCCAACCAAATGTATATACACGATGAGCCAAACAGTTAACTCAAAATGTTGAAAAATGAATTACTCAACTGAAATTCCAACTACTACCCAACCCTGTTGGAGAAGCCATTCGATTTTGAAAGTGGTCTGAAAATTATCTCTACCCGAATCCCCCTTCCCATCCAGAATGGTCTTTTTCTCCTGCACAGACCGGAGCCATTCGTTTTCCCTAGTTTATTTCCTGCACTCCATTCCATAAATTGCGCCATAAGATCTTTCGGATTAGCTCTTTAAAATTCATTGGTGGTGATTCATGATGCCTTTTGGACCTTTTGGGGCCCTCAAACCGTCAGGACTGTTTTCGATGCTTGGGAAAATGAGATTTTTTTCAAATCCTTCTCATTCTGAGAGTGGGCAGTAGGGAAGTCTAAGGACTGAAGGTTACATGGGAGTTAACTTAATACGTAGGGGCTGATTTGAGTCTGAGCTCTTCTGACATAAAATTATTTATTTTATCGCTTATCTGATCTGAAAGAGAGCTAGGAATGGTTACAAACTGGGTTCAATGATGGTCCTATCGGGCGCTTGAGTCCAACTACTACGAAACCGCTGTAGTATAATATAAACAAGATTTGAAGAAAATCTAATTCACGATGTGGAACAAACATTTTCTATCCGGAAAGAGAGCATACTCCAATAGTTGAAAACCATACCGATTCCTCAGGAATTGACATCTTTTTCCGTAACTTTCAGTATGCAGAATGTGAGAGGGCTGGAAAAATAACGTGAGCCGTGACATGTGAGTAAATCAGCAATAGATGCTTTAGAAAAGAGCAAGTATTCATGAACCGATCGTAAAATTTCTCGTCAGTTCGCTATCTGATACACTTCAATTTCCCCTTGGCTCACACACCCTCACCTAACAAAAAACTCTATGCCTGCTATAATAACTGCATACGGGAGAAAAGAAAAGAATAATATCCCATAAAACGTGGAACAACTCTGGCAAAACCCCGAAACCTATTTCCAAGGAAAGAACGAAGAAGTTTGAGCCCGCATCAAGACGATTGAATAATACATATCGTTTATTCATCGCAGATTTCCCACACGATCACTCGAGCTTCTTTTTTGGGGACGGGGCCAAGTTTTACTGGCCTGAATCACTTCTAAAAAAACTTGGAATCTACATTGTAAGTCTCAACCATCGTCAACTCCGTAATTAACCTCTCAAACTTGAGTCAGAGACGAACAAAGGAGAGAATATTCAGCTTTCCGATATCGAGATGTGAAGGGCGTCTTGAGCCATCATGTTTACCTCGTGTTTATCCGTATCTGATTATGCTCCGATTGTTTGTTCTATGTGTTGGAAAAATTATGGCAGTAATGAGTAGTGGATCTGTTTGTCTAAGTTAACGTTCATCCCGTGGAATTGGTTTTGATAACTGAACAAATGGATTATGCTCAACCACCCCTTCAAAGAACGTAGAGCCTTCTTCAGCGCGTGAGGGGAAAGAATGGAGAAAATCTCATCTCAGGGAACTTCAGACACCCTTAATACAAACTCTGCTGATATCGTGATGACGTGTCCCCACGGTCCCAACAATCACCTCGGCTCTGAGAAGAGAGAAATTCATCGAGAGGGTGCTACTGTAGGCGCGAGTGAGACTGCCTCGTCAGGAGCACTAAATTACTTTTTGTTTCGTCGGGATGATGTGGAGATTCTGATTCAAAGCGTTGACACACACTGGTGTTTTAGACTGAAAGCTTAACCCGGGTCGAAGGTGAAGGGGCTGAGTGGTGAGCAATCTGCAACATGAAAGGCTGAGGAACCTGGTGGAATTTCCGGAGATGAAAATGGCAGAGCCACGCTGAGATGGAGGTTGGTGGAGAATTAGGGGTGGTGGGGGTGGAGGGTGGGCTTCGCGGCTGAAGGAAAGCGCTACGAAGAGAGACGGTGTAATTGGTCCAGAAACACTTTGAAAGCTCACAAAAGTACCCCAAGCTCCCGCGCTTTCCTATTACTCATCTTCCGGGTGGTAGCTAAGCGGGTACTCAAAGTGGTGATTGAGAAGCAACGACCATGGTGGCCTCCTGCTTTTGACCGATTGCAAAGGCAGTAGTAAGATTAAGAAAAAAAATAGATGTTGGCTGTGTCGCTGCAGTGCTAATTTCACGAAGACTGGGACTAACACGCGACGCCAGGAAATATCTAATATTTTCTCAAGAACACTATGGAGTAAAAAGAGAACCCTCCTCCTTCATCCGCCTCTTGTCTGTTATGTCTACTGTGTGTTAAAATTGTCTTTTATGTCCTCGAAAACGAACAAAACAATGTTACATCGATTTCGGATGTTGGTCATCATTAGTAACAAAACGCACAGTTATCAGCCTACTTAACAACCGAAATCGATTAGGCATTATTGTTTGTTTTTGAGGTAATAAAATACTATTTCTAACCATTGCCACATTATTTTCTTTGCGATTGGCTTACGTCTAAACGGCACGTATTCACGAAACTAACTCAAAGAAGCTACAAGATTGAGAAGCCAAGAACTTGGCTGGAAATGGGTTGCGTTTTTCTTAATTATTCAGTCGGATCGACGCAAAAAAACATTAAACGCAGCCCTTTGGTGAAATTCAAAGAGGTCGATATAATGCACTCCCAATATCCGTGACCCGCTTTGCTTTTCAGATGCACAGGGGTGACAAAATGAATTATGTAAGCAGGAGGCCGTTAATTGTAAGGTCATTATGGAAATGATCGAAGAGGAACAGTGTTTGGGAGCCTACCTTAATCCACGTGGCCAAAGCTCTACTTTCCATTAATTTAAGAAGTTCCTCACTTAGGGCTTTATTTTGAAGGAACGAGCGTTTCTCTGGAAGTTTCATTAAGGAAGAGAAAGGGAGTTGAAATGACTCCTCTCAGCCGAGGTCCAGAGGTGGTTCGAGTGAGCAGTTATTTCTGTACGGGGTCCATATTACGTCCTTGGGTTTCGTCGGATGGAAAGGGGGGGGTGACCGTTGTTATATCAAATTATGAAACCTCCTCTCTTCTCACCCATCTCGGTGGTACTCTAGTTGTGGCTGAGCGCTGGCCCCAAGGGGGAGGGTTGGTGGAAAATTAGACGCGATGGTGGCGGCAGGGAAGCAAGGGATTAGACCGCGATCTGCCCTAATTGGGATGGTTAGTGGCCAAGTGTGCGGGCTACAGACTGGAGTCGGGTGGGCACCAAGTAACGAACCCTGATGAGCGAGTAGACAAGCATTCATATTTCGTGCGGAATTCGGGCAAGCTGAGCGATGCGATTTAAGAACTTAGAGGGGAACCCTAGCGTGACGAAATCTGGATGACCTTTATTTGTCGTCAGCTTATGACCTCACAAGGACTCAGATGTGATGAACTCACTGTTGTGCCAACTCATGAGCGGATGTATCCAAGTTATACCTAATCAGTATCTAGTCTTGGATATCAAAGGTTTAAAAACAGTTGGATTCAACGATCAAATTAAAAAAAAAAAACTATTCACCCCAGTAGTTTTTCAATCTACGTTTACTAAACCCTAACCAACCAAGGGTATATACTTTTTGTTGAGGTGCCTGATCCCTCGCAATTTTTTCGGGCTGTGAAACCGACGGACGTCATCGACGAGAACCTGGGGTTTGATAGGTGCAATGAGGCTTTATAGTTGTTTTCTTCTATTTTAACAAAAACAGGGCCTACTTCCAAATGAAACTGAGTTAAGGCATTATTCAAATTTCCAGCTGAAAGTAGATACCTACTCAAATTGAAATGTTTTGTACCTTCAACGATTGAGTAGATTTTGCTCGCTGGAAGCCTTAAAAGGTTAAAAACAGCAAGGTACGATCATAAATGGATGGCGAAGCGAAATAATGAAGAGCGGGAAAACTCTCGAAATAGAACTGGGATTGAACGGACTGCTGGGACCGAGATGGATCTGTTTTGTGTCGGACGTTATCTTGTGAAATATGATGGAGCGGAAAAGGCAATTTTTCATGATTTATCGACAGTGGCTATCACTCAGGGGAGATCTATCTGCACTTCCTCTGTTTGATCCTCCTTTCGCGAGAAGACGAATGATTAAATACGGAAAACGCAGGATGATTGGTTGCCATCCATTTACTCTCGACACGTGATTCCAGAGGCAACAATAAGAACAAAATCGCCATGCCGACGTTACAAATTGAAGAAAATGTATGTTTCTCATCTTCTTCGTCATCTTTTTATCCGTTATTCCTCGTTTCCTAAACCATTGCACATATTTTTGATAAACGCTTACCAAGTATTTCCAGAGTGTGAGTGATTTCCATCGGTTGAAGAGTAGCCACCTGGCAGACGTATTCACCTGCATCTTTAACCGCTGCATTCTTGATCTCTAGGTCGTAATTATGCGAAGTTAGCCTCAAGCGGCTGTCTGGACTGACTTTGACGTTTCCAGCCGTCAAAATGGCAATATTTCGCTTCCACGCTTGCTTGAACGTGCCTGCAACAAATCAATCAGTGATGTGATAAGACAGTTGATTCATTGTCGAAAACAAAGTACGTAGGTAAATAATTGAAGTTTAAATAAGGTGACATGATGTCTTAAGAATTCAAGCCCTCAATCAGAATGCGAATAATTGTATAGGAATCTCATAACGTATCGTTTCTCTTTTAAACATGAATAATTCTTGACTGGCACCAAATGCGTTCTACTCTGTAAGCAGGGTCTCAACACTCGACGATAAGGTACACTGATGGAAGACCCTGGCGAGAACTTCTAGTCATGAACCTTTGAACCCTTACGACTTCTAATCTGTTTGCAACTTCTTGCTTATTTTAGGGTAAGGGGGCTCTAAGCCAGTTAGCTGATAACGTTTTCTCAAGGTTTTCAAGATAAGTAGAGAGTTATTTCCCCCAGCGTTATCTTCCGAGTTAGTGGAACATCTCGAGAGAGGAAAAGAGTCCGGAACTATAGGATAATCATTTATCAAGCCCTGATGAGTGGGCAGCCAGCTTTTAATCCGTGCCATCTCTCGCGCACCATCAATCAATCAGTTTCATCACAAACCTCCATTACCCGCTGATGACCGAAAAGGCTAGACCAAATTTCATACTTCAACGACTCAATCAGTCATTGCCAACTCCCCACCATGCAGTTTTATGAAAAAAAAAAAAAAATCTTGAAATACACCGAACAACGCATCAAAACTAAAACTCGATATGTGCTCAGTACTTCAACCCACCTCGACTCAAATTTCACTGGAACATGGAGTTTTATTGAAATCCCATTGCATTATATCTGTCTTATATCAAAGCGTAATAACAGAGCGACAAGGAACACCATGTTTTTTTTTTTTTTTCTTTTTTAACAAAAGCTACTTCCAACGAATAAATTATTTACGGCATTTCAAGCAACATTTGTACGAACGTTTGAACGTACGAATACGCGGAAAACGATGGATTTGTTTCTGAATGAACTTTGAAGGTAAAGGCGCAGCAAGTATGGGAAGAGAGATGATTTTACGCATAGCGGGGGATACCAAATCGAGGAAGTATGAAGCTATAATGTAAACTTAAGCCTAAGTGAATAGATGAATATTAAATTATTTAGAACATTCTCTGTCTCACTCACTCAAATATATTATTTGAAAGACGCAAACAAGTGGATAATACTAATCAAGTGAAATTGATTGTTAGCTGACGTGCAACTTCATCATCATTGTAAAATATACGTGATACACTTATTGTTAATGATAAAATTATTATTTTCAGCCGCTTTAGAGATAAAGAGAGGTCTACTCAAATTCTCGTCATCAAATTAAATCAAACGTTGATGAGCTTGTAAGTGATATCCCTGTGTTCATAAGCTAGGAGAGTACTTGTTACGAGAGGATCATTGGGTAGATTATCCTGAGAACGTTGCATCTACTGGGTTTTTGATCCAAAACGAGATAAGGTGAGAAGATGGTGAGGCGCATAACTTAAAATTCCAATCAGGGATGTTGAATATGACAAAGATACAACTAGTGCAACATGTGTGAGACAGTAGACGTACAAAATCAGTGTAGTGGGGAGTAAAATGCATCGGAAGAGGCAGGATACACAAGATAAAATTATCTCTAATTTCTAATTATACTCTAATTTTAGAGTATATCTCACAAATCACTCTCATTGGGATCATGCAGAATCAAGGTTTTATATGCAATCGAAAGAAACGAATTCCATTTTTTCCCTAAAAATAGCCATCTCAGCAGAAAAATTAAGAATCGAAATTATTGTTCAAATAGTAATCAATTTTTATGAACCCGAACTCAATGTTGAGTCTCTAGAAATTCGTTATGGGCAGTGGATTGCTGAGCCCTCCTATCGGGAATGCCTTGACGGTCAAAACGTAGTATAAATTCACGCGTTACCAACGCGACGCTGGGGATCAGCACATTCGACGGGTAATAGTTTCCAATTAAACGGCTTTTTGGTATTTACGAGTCTGGGCGATACAGCAGTTGTAAATTGACTGCAACTCCCGAGGCCCCTCCTCACCAGAGTGCTACCAGTTTATTAGGGACCGGAGGAGGATGAGGCCCCAGACTGAAACGGAAGAGAGGTCCAGCTGGGCTGATAAATGGGCCGGCAATGGGTATGGGACTTCGAAATGTTCGTCCTGCGGTGAGACAGCGAACAAGCCTGTTGTCTCCGTTTCTCGGCTTTCCAACCGCTTTGGGCACCTGCACATGTCCTCGGTCTCCCATTCGACACGTCACGACCAGGCCTCACAGCTCTGATGGCTTTGATCTCGAATCGATTAGCGGATGATTGCTTTCTGCCGGGTTTTCTCGCTACGTGAATCGTGAAACACCCCTTCAAGTAGAATAGATCTTGCCAGGCCGAACTAACAGGCTCAGCGTGTTGAACACATTCTGCAACAGTGTCACAAACTATTCCCTTAAGTCAAGTAAAATGGTTATCGCTGGATATAAATGACCCCATAACAGAGATCAACATCTGTTGGCAAACGATTACCATCGAAAAGGTTAGAAACCATCTGAAACAATACTTGCCTACAAACTAGTTGCTTCAGAGCTTAGAACCTCAACATCACTAGCACCAAGCTACTTCTATTCACGCAATCCCGAAAGCAACAAAAGATGAGCGAGGATGTGTTTGTATTAAAATTGCAGATAGTTTCAGGGGAAAAGCTTCTACAGAGAAGCATGGGGGTAATCAATCAGTGAAAATATAATAATGTGTACTGAAGCGGACGTGTAGGCACTTCAAGCATTGATTTTCGTTTTGTTTTAAGTACACAACCCATTAAAACAACAGACTTATGTAACAATAGGAACAAAATAAATCAACGAACGCCTCCCCCCTCCTTTGTTTTTTGAAGATAATCCGTAGACGAGTATAGGAGATTTTAACAGAAGAAAAGAATTTTTCTCATGATCGATATACCTGATTGATGACCTCAATACTCATATTAAGGGTTTTTATCCTTCATTCACCAGGAGTGAGTATCACAGGAAGTCGACAAAGACTAGATACGTCTCAACCTGAGCGTGTTTCAAAAAACGCTGCAAATTCTTACACACGGGTTGGTTATTCCTCGGACCAGGCGCATGGAGACTCATTTCTTCAACATGGAGGAAATGGGAAATACAGTGGGTGCGGTGGGTCCCAGACCCATTCCAATCGATTCAGGATCCAAAATTTAGTGGAAAATGATACCCCACTCACCTAGATCGCCCAAAATCTCGAAAATCCATTTTTCAAAAAACACATTTTGACCCCTACCCCACCCAAATTTGGTCCGATCGAGCTGAAAAGCTTGGAGGACCGTCCTAGACCGAGAACAGACCCCTGACCCAAATCTCAGATTTTTAGAAAATTGTCTACTACCAAAAACGGCGTGGACGGCGGACGGTGGACGGCGGACGGCGGACGGACATTGACCTTTTTTGATCTAGACACCATGAAACGTCCAGAAAAAAATTTTGAGCCGAATCGGAGAGGTTGACCATTTGCATGAAAACATAGGTTGATTATTCAAGGAATAACTAACCAAAAGTGGAGTGACCAACGAATGGAGTTTCTGCAAACAGATAACTTTTTGCGCGAAAAATTTATATCTGTATCTTTGTATCCAGAGATCCACATCCATGAAATGTGGGCGTAGTCGAAGCTGCAGGTACGTAAAAAATAATGTGAAAACGCTCACCCAGAGAAAAAACGCTTCTCGACGAACTGTCCTCAAATTCAACAAATACGTCAAATAACCCAAGCAGGGGGTTTTCCAATTATCGGAGCACGATTGAGAGAAGTATCGACAAGCGTTTACCATGTTCGAAACGGGGAATACTTTTAATTGGTAAAACGTGCGAGGAAGGAAGATCGGGGCGGACGGGGAAAGTCGACTTTTATCCGCTGACAAATAACGTCGGCGATAAAATGCTACATGAGGAAACTGAATAAAAATTCATTTCACCCTTCCCCATAATTAGTTCGAGTAATGAGGGCGTTAGGATAACCCGCTCCCTTCTCTGCGGTTAATCGTTTTGAACTGAGCTTGTGAGTGATTTGGTTCGCTTTCGGGAAAACTCCCACTACTCGAGCCTCGAAGAAAACCTGAGGGGTGCAAAATATATTAAAGGCTCTGTGGCTCCCCCCATCTCATCTCTCGTGCTCTCTAAGTCTCATGGGATTAGCCAGCAGGGGTCTATCCCTTCAAGAAAATCAGATCGGGGGGCCGCAGCTCCCACCCTAAGACGATAGGAAGTTGGGAAGGTATAATTAACTCCCGCGGATCAAGGCCCTCGGATAGCCAAAGCGAAAGGGATTTGGTATAATTTGTACCATCAAATGCTCTCCAGCGAAAGGGGGTAGGTACCCTATTTCGCGGGATCCTCCATGAAGCTTGATTGATCGAAAGCCTCCTTCCCAATCTCGTGCCGTGCGGGTTGGAACGTGCTTGGTAGTCAAAGTCATCTATATTAGGTGGGAAACCACCTTGCCAATACGTATGGGATTCGTTCCAATCCCATCAGCCGAGAAAATCACTGCTCCGTTTAATGAAATAGCTCCTTCAACATTGCAACCAATTGTCATTGATCAAGATCGAGGGGAAAAATTGTAACCAACAAAAGTTAGTTTCACTCAGTACAAGTCCTCAATACCTTCAACCTTGAGATGACAGGTAGGTTATGTCGATGACAGTTGTTAGGGTTTAGAGCAATGAGGTAAGAGGTAATGAGGTAATTAGGTTTAAGTTCATCTTGCTTTCAGGACATAATCATTTCGACTGTAAGTAATTAAGTGGAAAAATGCGGTAGATCAGGCCACACGGTTTCAAAATACTCTCTTCAAATAGTATTTCGCTGGCGCTATTTACATCAGCAGTACCTAATTACTCAAGTGAGTTTGACTCAAGTTGGCTACACTGAAGATAAGGGACTTGACATAGTTTGTTGTCGTTAGAGCTCTTATGTTAAATGACTTTCGAACTAAGGGATATGAGTCCAATGAATTTAATTGTTTAATTGTACAAATGAAATTCGAAGACATATAACATAAAGATGTTCAATATTACTTAACAGATGCCTATGATTCTGGGTCAGATATCTCCGACAGGGTGCTGCGTCGTGAAGCTACGAGGTGTATAAGGTTTCAGTGTTGTTTGTTCTACTTCCGTAGGGTATCGGGAGGTCCATGAGAAAGATAGGCTGGTCACCATCCTTTAGTCCATTTTCTCAGTCTTCGACAGTACTTTCCGCTCCCTTATAGCTGCCCACAGCTGATTTAAGCCCATCCACACGATCCGCCATAAAGATCTTGTGGACTATCCCTTCGAATTCTTTGATATAGGAGCAATGAAAAGTTTTCGAGCTCTCCCGAACTTGGGCTCCTCCGAACAATTGTTACCGGGACCGCAGGAGATAAAAATAAAGTTCTTCGACCCTCCTTGATCCTCTTCGCCCAAACCAACGTCCTTTACGCTCTAACCCGGAAAAAACCGGAGTTCTCCCTTTCGTTGTCTAATACACTGGAAAGCCTCGCTCCTTTCTGTGGGTTATGGGCTCATGAATCAACATTTTGTTTGTCTCTCCACCGAAGGGACATCATTAGCTTCACTGGCACAGTTCTTCCCCCTGAAAATTCATCATTTATTTCCCTTCAGAGTCTCAATATTTATAAACGTCTAGAGTAAAGAGCCATTTTTGGATATGACAATGATGAGGAGACCGACTTTGTCTTTGTGGGTGAACGAGGGTCGATACCACTTCTTCTGGAAGAAACATCCTCATCCCCACCATAGACTTCTTTGCGCAGCCTTACCAAAAATGGATCTTCAATATTTTCATTTCTCTTCTTTCTCTCTTGTATGAAATGTGAAAAAACTTGGAACTGGAATGTGAGCCAAAAATTGTAATGAAAATATTCCGAACGATAGGAACTCATGTGTAGACATGTTTGAAGTAGTGAGATTTTGTGCTAAGGGGTGATCATGTAGAAGGCTCCAGCTAATATGAAAGCTAATCCCAAGTTCATATTATATTCCGAATAAGTATGTTATTCATCAGCCGGTAGATGCGATATCTTATTTCAAGAAGTCGATCTCGATTCGTCGAAACAGCTCATCACCCCACTCAGCTCCGGATCCCTTTAGGCGCCAAATACTCGTTCATATCAGATTTCATTACTTCCTGAATAAGTTACTCCAAACAATCAATGTAGGTTCGTCCAGAAAACTTCCGAAACAACTCAAAGGAGATAACGAGTCGTTGACGTGAGCACGTGAATTTTGAACGTAAATTGAGCCGTTTGAGGGTGAGGAAGTTCTGCCCAACTTAATCACTGGTGTTAACAACGTCGTCAGAACTCCTTTGAAACTTGTTAACCATCCGATACAACCCGCGCTAGGGCCTCTCACAGCCGCTCTTGCGCAGTAATATCGATCACACAACCTGGATTTCGTGGAATTCATGAAGTTCGACTGAAATTAACACTACACGTCATGTGAAGTAGAGGAATAACAGGTTTTTTTCTGGCGTGGAAAAATGGAAACGTCAAAGCAAAGATGATACGCGTAAAAGGCACCTCCACTATTCCAATCAGGAGTTAAGCATGTATATATACTTATCTTGTTCCACGCTCATGGTGGAACGCACTTTTCTCATTAAAAATATATTAGTTTTGTATAATTCACTTGCTCCAGAACAAAAGTACCTATTCACCGTACAGAAGCAAACTTATTCATGGGCCGGGGCTGGTGCACAAGTACACATATAGCAGTAGCTATCATTAGTGTACCTGATGAATGATTATCTTACCCCGATGAGGTCGACAAAATTCAGCATTTCTACGTCAAATAAGGTACAATAACATTTATGTGAGAGTTGGATGGTCAATATCAAGCTCGTTCTTCCTAAAACATGTTAAATAAAGTTGCCCGGTGCTCTTGACAAATAAAGGCTTTGGGTGAACGCGAAGCGCTACACAGGCCCTGAGGAAGAGGCACTAGAAGTGACTGCGTAAGCACGGCACGCGAGTAAAACCCCATGTTTGTTTTCAGAGGGAAAAAGGATATACTGCAGAGGTTGTGAAAAGAGGACAGAACGAATAGGCAGGGTAGGACAACAGGAGAACGAGGTGGAAAAGAGCGTCCCGCGGCTGGGACCGGTGTTTACCCGTTGCTGCAAGCCGTGTTCTGTTTCCCTTCAGATCTTCACCGTGGACGCTTCTCCGGGTACTTTTTTGCGAAGCTTCTATCAACATTCGCTCACCCTCGTTCGTCACGCGTATTTCAGAGGTTTCTCCTCACTCTTGCGTGGGGATGTTTCGGGAAAACTCGCGCCGACTGAACCTTAAAAATGGTCACGAAGCCCATCATGTTTCGTGCATTTCCTCTGTGATAAATTTCCCTTCAACCGTGATGCCAACAGGTCACAGCCACGATAAAAAAAAAATGAAGAGAGACATCAGTCAAAAGTGTTAAACCACGGCTGTAGCGAGTAAATGATCACCCGTAAGTAATAAAATGCCACAGTTTTTTAATGACTGCTGTACGATTACCCGCAATACTAGCCCCCTATAGGAATTCCCACCAAAATTCCGATTTAGCTTTAATAGCTACACCATTCTAATTCATACGTATGTGGTTGCCTGCAAACATTTTGGTTAAACTTGTACGCCTTTTAGCAGCCCTGGTAATAGCGGAAGGTTATTTGCACTCGCCAATAAACACTGGCGCACACGGAACTGACATCACATTCCTATTAACAGCAATGTTAAATCAAAATTCTGCATAGTTACTTCGGATTTTATATAGATTTCCTAGAAGTCAGTTACGGCAAGTTATACACCATACGTTTTGGAGTTTGTTCCGCCGAAAACTGAACAGCTATATTTCAATCAAACCTAACTTGTTTTGCTGGATACAACATTTTTGTGACACGCCTCTAAGACTCTGGTATTTAAGAAATTATTAACCAAGTCTCTAAAATGATGCGATCGTAGCCTTGAGTCAAATCATCGCCGCATTACATTTTAATATCAATATTTATGATTAGACCGAGACGTGGTGAAGTTGAACACTACGAAGGAGACGTCAGATATGGTGGAGGTTGTGGTTCGGTGAACACCGGTCCGAGAGAAGGAATTTCGTTAATGAACCCTTTGCAAACTTGGGACTTCACAATGTGGTTTGGCAAGGAAATCACTGGAGACCGTTCAGATGGCCGGATTGGTTTAGCTCAGGAATAACGCAGTCCGCTCTTCTGATTGAACGATTATTTCCTCTCAAATATCCATACCACCAGACCAAACATCTTGGACTGAATTCTCAGCATTCTATTTCCCTGAATCTGAGGTTGATACAACAGATGATATGATAAACTTTGGCTGACAGAATCACGAACATTGATATCAAACCAATTAATTATGATGGATCCGATCTACCAATCCTAATCACTCAAACCATCCAACTCCTTGCTATATTTTGAATTAACTGAGCGTAAAGTAACTATTGTGTTACTATTACCATGAATCAAGTTGAAATGGAATTATCGCATTTAGAAGAATTTTATTGATTGGTGTGCAACCATTAAAACGCTATTTTTTATTGGATGATTTTTGCAGCTGATATAAATCAATTTAATTGTTTGATAGTGCTGTCAACGACGTTTTTGGCTGTAGGAATTTTTGTGAAAATTGGGAAAAAAATATTTTGGTCGGTCACTCTTCTAGCAATGCAGTTGGTACTTGAAACACATTGCCAAGAACGGAGGAATTCAATTGGCACAAGAATAGGCAGGGTACCGGCAAAAATTGGGTATTCTGAAATCGGGTACGTCCATGACTGTTGTTGTGCATGCGTGGTGGAAGCGCTTGAATGGGAAGGTGCAATAATTTGTGGACACCTATTAGACTCTTCTGATAGGTCTCTACAACTGATCTGTCATTACATCGCACATCGCACATATAGTGCAAGCTAACGGATTCTCCATAGCATGCAGTGTTCAGACAAACCTTCTTAATGCTCGACATTGTTTGTGCCACCCTCCCAGAATCTTCCGACAGTGTTGAAGTGCAAGGCTTAGATACATTGTCCCTCCGACGGGAGTTAACGTCACTTAGTCTTGAAGGGGGGTAGAAATTGACGTTAGGGTTGATATGTTGCCTGAACCCTCCCAGCCAACAAGCATCGTCTGAATATTTAACCGTGGCCGTTCTCGTTTAGAGGGGGGTTTTCCCTCTCCTCTTGTCAACCCCTTCCAGGTAAGCCGTTAAGCGGCAGCGGACAGCATAATCAGCAGTTAACGTCCCGGTGGGCTTCCTGAAATACTGTAACGAGTAAAATGTACGCGTGAGCCATACCGGGAGCTTCGTTGAAAAGCATGCGGTGGAAAATGCAGAGACCCGCACTGACTCTCCCAATACCAGATGAACAACACAAGCTTTTTATCGATCATTCTTTTCCCATGAACAGTAATACAGCCAATGACAATCAATCATAAGAGAGAAGGCTGCTCAGCTCACTCTGCTGATCAAAACAAGTAATTAGTGGGCTAGATAGGGCGTACAAATGGTTTCTTCATGTCAAAAACGCAACATGAATGATTTAGGGGCGCTTTGTGACATTCTATGAGCACAGGTGAATCTTGGATGCTTTAAATATCCTAACATTATTTTGGCTTGACATTGAGAGTAGAAGAACACGCTTAGGGAAGTCAACCTCGTTCTTCAAGGACTGACTAACTAATCTGATTTAATAACCTAGAATAGTAAAGTTTCATGCGCGCGTTAACCGTTTACAGTTTTAGCAGGGAGAGAGTTTTATCAATTATAATTGAATTCACGCTGGTGCGAGTGTAGCGATCAAACTTGGAGATCTCGAGAAAACTGAGGTTAACATTTGGTAATGTGTAATCCTTCCATGTTAGGTTGTCCGAGCAAGAGTCATTAGCAATATGATCAATAATTCCAGAACCCCTAATTCTCAACAGCCCCCCCCCCCCCCCCCATTCTGGCTTATAGCTTTCAGAAGCATATGAGATACTCCAGATTTCACAATATTGTTCCGTTGAGTAAATGGACCTGCATCCTACAGCCGCTTCGAAATTCGCAGAATAGGCATGTAACCACTAACTTCAATGCGGATTACAATTGTACCGTAAATTAATTTAAACCCTGGTGAATCAAACAGGATAATTCAACAAATTGCCCATATCCTACACAGGTGAAAGCAAATTGAAAACCCTTTTTTATTCATGATCTGCGAGGTTGTTGTAGAAGGTGTGAACGGTAGTTGTGAGGAACTTCCGCACATGAGCGGTTTCAGAGTTTTGGTTCACGTCGCGTTGTGTCAAAGAGCACGGAAATACCAGAGAAATTCATTTCTCTCTAACCCACAGCCGACGTACGAAAAAGCACAAAACTTCATGTTCATTCTGACAACAGACAACCGTCACGTCACCCGCTATATAAAATCGGGATGGAAGCGAAGAAATGCATAAATTCATGTTACAAGGGATTTGTTATTCACCCTTCCTCTACCGCATCCCTCCTCAACGGAGCTCAGTGGGAAACGTCCGATTCGCCAGCTGTTGGCCAAACGGAGATTCTTCATCGTCGTTGAATTATCTAGTAAAAACCCACTTCTTTCTCTCAAAATTTTGCGTAGCTAAGGAACCAAAAAGGGTACATCGAAATTTATTCAAATTGCAATAAATGGTGACAACAGTGATACTGCACATACTGCAGCTATTACCTCAATTTAACTCATCGTAGAATAATAATGTTATACAATACTATTATAATAAGGGGAATTATCAGGTAAGTACCCATCATTATCACGCAATCCCACACTGAACGTTGCCCTCATGTCGATGAGTAATCACGCTTGCTGATATTTTCTCTTTAGCATGATTTCAATTATACTCGTGTGAGTCATACCCTCAGTAAGTTATGTAAATCAATTAATTTTAATCAAGCTCCTTTGTCTCTCACAACCCTTAATTTGAAGTATGCCCATAATTTGAAAGTACTCCAATCAAATAGCTGCATTCTCGGTTAATATAGAATGGTAACGACAATGACTACAATAAATGAATGTATTACTTCCGTGGAAGTAGATTGTGAATCAAAATTAGTCATTGCAGTTACCATATTCGCTATAATATCCTGCATCATTACGCCACACTGTACGATACCCCACTCACCCCTCCCCCCACACCATTACCACCATCAAGTTCCTCGTAACTTACAGAATTTATCTGTGCACATTATCCTCCTCCTTTCGGTTGAAGGAGTTTCTATTTTGCGCCAATATGCAGGAACCTTTAACTATCATTGAAACTACAGACGGATAACTATCGGTAACAATTGTAGTTTTAAGTTTGAAATCTCAGGGGTTAGTTCTTTCTCGGACCAGGAGCATGGGAACTGACTCCAATTGATTTAGCGTCCAAAATTTTATGGATAATGACACCCCACACGTCTAGGTACCAGAAATCTCAAAAACACACATTCGAATATGGTAGATAGATACCCATTTTGACCCATAACCTCTTCTAATGGGCGCCAATCGTTGCGGGACACGTCTCATTGGATTCAGCGTCCAAAATTTGGTTGAAAATGGTACCCCACATGCCTAGATCGCCGAAAATCTCGAAAATCAATTTTTCAAGTAACACATTTTGACGCTTCTGAAGCGGAAAGCAGCAAAAATTCGTGCCCTCAAAAATTGAATGTGATTTTAAAATGTAGTAAAGTCAACTTACCAGTATTCTCTGCTTGACAGGGCAATGTGACAGTGTCGCCAGCGAGAACTTTGAACATCTGGCCAACCGTCATGAAGTACGGTGAGGAGGAGGGAATCACTCGCGTTACCGAAGTAGGAACTTGCACGGTTGTCTCGGCGCGCAAAGTCCCTAAAACATACGAGGAAAATCATTAAAATCACGTCAATCGTTCGCCTCAAAACTGATACATTTTGGTACCGCAGTAATCTGTAGATAGAGGGGTATGCCGAGCATGTTTCTTGTATGATATTATGAATTCATACTTTTCCATACATTAACCTAAAAGACACCTTTTAAATAATTTTGGAGCTGATTATAAGCGATAGGTATCGATCACAGGAGCATTCTTCTTCCTACGATACTTTTAGAACAGTTCTGCTGATTCTCCACTTGTGCTTTCTACCGTATTTTCCCCTTTGGTTTTCGCGGTCGCCGGGGCACCCTCAAATTTTTATACCAAGTTGACAGAGAGTTCACAACACAAAACTTTGTTTGGGAGGTTGCCTTCGCTCTTGGAATTGACGAAATTGGATCATGAAGTTCAAGCGATAGGTACCTTAATTCTAAATTTGAAACTCAAATTAAAAGTTTCAAAATGAGAAAGTGTCGTGAAGTTGAGTGCAGGGTGAGAAAAAAGAGAAGAGCTCAACTAAGTAAGGAAACTCAACAAGCCTGGTAGCCAGGAGGGGTTTTAATTGAATTGTCGATTTGACACAAACGAGTTTTCTTAAACCCAAGGAGAAAACTGTAAATGCGATACTCCCACTCTACTACTCCCCCGTTATGTCTCATTTGTGAGATGTTGTAGAGAAAGAAAATGTAGAAACTTAACGTACACTTTTGTTCGCTATTTATTCTTCGACCTCAAAACAGAACCCAGTGGAAAGAAACTTGAAGATAACTGAGTTCAACGGGCTTTACAATGAGGGTGGTATTTGCTTCGTGGCACTGAAATAGTAACAAACTAAAAATGTTATTGTAGGAAATGTTGTTGTTACTACCAGCTACTTTCCACAGAAAATGTGTCTCTCTTTAGAAAAGCCACGCATTTACCTCACCGGTGAAGCACCTATGCTTCAAGTTTTTTTAAAGGTGAAAAAAATAAACTATGTACGAGAAATATTCAAGAGTGAGACACTTTTGACGAGTCGTTCATTAAGGAAGTGCCACAAAACCATACGATGCTTGAAGCAAATTAAACCACTAGAAAGCTCCCTCGAGCACCCTGCAGCCGTGGCGTTCACCTCCCCTCGAGCTGAGAATTTCTGCTGTTTTCCACCATCTTAGAACATACAATGTACTATATCTGAACCACCGTACGACCGCAAGCCCCGTATTCCATAAGAAGGGGTTCGTGAGAGTTCCCCGATTAATCGCGTCAAACCCCAACCCAACCCCAACGTTGAAATATTATATCTAATTATCGTTAGCAGTAGTCAGCTTTTCGTTGGAACTTGAGTGGCACCGCACATATTCAAAAGGAAACAAGATCCAATAAGCTGGCGTCGCATTGTTTCTTCATTATTGTTGAAATTTACTTTATAAAATACATGATAACGGTATAAGTAGAAACCAATATTTAAGGACGCAAGCAAGTGTCTTAGTGTCAGATTTTGACGAGCTGTAATCCTATCAAGAAGAAGTTCTCTTTTCAAATTGAAATTTTTCAAGCACCTAAGACTGTAATTAGTGGGCAGTATCTCAGACCCAAGAGTATGTATCTAACATTTATCAATATGACATCAATACCACATATCACATCCATCAATATCGCTAATAGGTACTATCATGAAATGGATGTAAGCCAGAGAACAAAAAGTCACCTATCCAAAAATTAAGTCTTCCTGTACAAATGCATGGTGGGAAGTTGTGGAGTAGATGAAGGAACAACGAAAAATGGCCGCGGATTTGCTTTTACAACAAATTCACGGAAGGGTGTTCAGTAATCCTGTGCGCTTATGTACATATTAACACAAAGCCAAAAAAAAGTAATCCACTATTTTTCCACTAGCTTTGTCCTCAAAAACGTTGGAGCCTCTGGAAAGCATTATGCGACAGACTGATCGAACAAAAGCCCAAAGAAATGCAAACTTTTTTTTTTTTTTTTGCTGCATTAGGTTTTTTTAATTAGATTTATGAGAAAAACGTACAACGGATCTTCTTCCCCTTGTGCCATAAATTGATAATAACCATCATTTTTATTCAAAATAAATCGTAGGAGTTGATACAAAACATATTTGTTGTTACTTGCCTCTGAAGAGCACTGGTATACTCATTTGAACACCATGAGTACTTACGAAGAACCCGCTTTATTCTTCGCAAAGAATGGGTAGTCTGAATACCCTTTGTTATGGCTATTGCAGGCTGAGACGTTACACATACCTTCTGAGTGCTAGGTGCTACTCTCACATGGTTCACCTCGTATTATATGACTCCAAGCTGTTGGAATGATCTTGGAAAACATTAGGACTCAGCTTGTTCTAGTCACTTGTTCCTGAAGTTTTTGCATGTGAGTACGTGATCGGAGTCGCGAACGCCGCATGAATGAAAAGAAAAGGAAGATGAAAAAGAGAAGAAAGGAAAAAATGAACAGGAGTTCAGCTGACGAGCGAAAAGGAATTCGTTCAGGCTCAAAACTTACGCAAAGAAGGTTCGGCAAGTAGAACTAACAAAAACGAACAAAAACCTGTGCCATCGAGAAACGGCTTTGGCTTTGTCTTTCTTCTCGATCTTGTTCCGTACAAAAAGTTCCTTTCGTCCTTCGATGGCGAAGTATTTTCATTGAGGCACTGCAATTGTATATGTGGCATATTCAATAAATCGAGTGCCCGTTCATTTGAAAAATAATAAGAAACGCATCGATGACATACCGTTCTGACATTAATATCATGTACGATAAATTTCCATCTCAATCTCTTCAGTGCCCAAAATTTAGTGGAAAATAAAACTTGGAGAATTCGAATCGTTTATGTTGTTGATGAAAGAGTGTATTTTCGTCGTTGTCAGTGATGAATCGCTTGGTGTAAGGAAGCTGAAAATTTGCTTTACAAAGGATATGCCTGACCATCGTCTTCGGTGAATTGATCCTTAACGTTCACCGGCGTTGAATCTTCCACGATTTGGGGTTATGTATGTAAATTCTATGTAGAAGCCGCTCCATCTTCGAACGCTTCGCTTTCGAGCTGTATTCATGGTGGTAAGAATAAGAATGACTGTTGAATACTCTTGGTAGCGTGAAAAGATGAAAAGCGCGAGATGTTAAACCGTAGTCGTCCTCTAAACTCCCTGCCTCACCGCGGATACCAGTAACTCCGGTGCAGAAGGGAACCCCTGGCGATATCTGCATACTTTGGGCATCCGGAGATCAAAGGCTAAAATATAGAGAACACTAACGCTCCCTTGAGTACGCTTCAGCCGCCTCCACTTTCCCAGTTGTTCGAAAGGTAGTTTGATCCGATAATTTGCGAAAATAAAAGTTTCCTTTTCCCTCTCCCTCACATTGAGTGAATCCCAAATGGCAATGGCCCTTTCATCATAGTAACGTTGGTAGAAACCTGCGTATTCTCATTTCAGAATTTACCCACCAGGCGCATGGAGACTATTTGAACCTTGGACCAGGCGCATGGAGACTAATTTGAACCTCAGACCAGGACGCATGGAGATTCATTTCTTTAACATGGGGAAAATGGGGAAAACAGTGGGTGTGGTGGGTCCCGGACCCATTCCAATCGATTCAGGGTCCAAAATTTAGAGGAAAATGATACCCCACACGATTTTGAAGCCGAATCGAGAGGTTGACTTTTTGCAAAAAAACATAGGTTGATTATTCAAGGAATAACCAACCAAAAGGATTCGTCGGGTCGGGTCAACCTCAAATTTCAGCAGTTGAACTCTAGTTGAAAAAAAAGCTAGAAATCTTTAAATTCAATGAGAATGTTAATATTGACACCATTGCTGGTTCATTCCCACAAAAGTTCACATTGGAAACCGAGAGAAAAATCCGTGAATAATTAAGTACTTGCCGCCAACATGCTCCCAACGGAGGTGATTGGTGCCCTCGAATGCTCCTTTGATTATGAGATATAACATGGATGGATGGTATAAATGTAGACATCAGATCACCTCGGCCCTGCTACTGTGAGAGATGTAAGAAGCAATCGGGAGGAGCGGAGAATATAATGAGATTGAGATGGTGCTCTTTATCCTACTTGCTTTTCTTCATTTTTTAAAAGAGTAGAAAAATGATGTTAACAGGCAATCATTCAACTTTTTTGGAATTATGTGTGGTGAAATGGCAAGAAACTTGAAGTTCTATGGTGTTTTGACTCTTAATCAAACTAGATGGCCTCAATGTGGCCCAAGTATAAAGTATTTCAGTTCATCGGACAACCTTGGTGTCACAGAGACACCCAAACAAGCGAGAGGTCCAAGAGCTGCAATGCTTTGTATTGATCACATCACACCAGAACAAAAAAAACTACTCTGGGGAACATAAGTTCATTTTGCGGTTTAGAAAGGTGCCAAACACAGGAAAAAACGAAAGAAGCCAATTTTACATTCTCTAACGAACAAGAGATGTCATCAGAAAACCACAGAAATAATATTTTTGGAAGCAAACTTCTTCAGCCGATCTTTTCTACGGAAAATAAACATCATGCATAAAGTTGCAAGGGCGACGCGTTGAAATGAATCCACATAAAACATGTAGAGCGGCAATATATTGCTGAAGTACAGAGGAAGTTAAAGACCCGAAGGAAGGAGGAGAGAAGGTGTTGAGAAATGTTTAATTAAAACTGGGGGAATTCTCATCCGTGTTGCCGCTGGCCCCTAGTGTTTCGAAATTAAAGTCAACATCCCCCCTTAATTAAGATAAGGAAATGGGTTCGAAAAACATAAATAAATGTAAAGGAGCTCTTTTCTAATGGTCAGTACAGTACAAAGGTCGTCTAGAAAATTACAAAAAAGTACTGTCTTTGTTCTAATTAATTCAGAAGGCAAATATTTAATTATGAGGGAGTTCTCGTTTTGAGTTAAGCATTGACAACTTCTCCGTTTCTTTCTATCCAGTTCCAAGGGGAGTCTCCACGAAGATGATGGTGATGGGGAAAAATAGGTTAATCGTTTAGGTTTTCACAGAGAAACACTCCAGATGTTTCGGTTAAAATAATTTTTAACAAAAGGGAGTAATAGTTAACCCAGGGTGAGATAAAGAACCCAAAATGTCATTAAATCTTCCACAAAATGCCTACGATCCCATCACTGATTGCAGCAAGTTGTGGTGATAGAACGACAGATCAAAAAGGAATACTGCCGAAAAACCACCTCCATACATAACAAGAACTGAGAAATTTCACTCTTTTTATCTGAAGAAAAATTGTTTTTGAAACCTGTGGTCGTCCTGTGGTCGGCAACCAGATTATTGATACATCCTTGAGGTTTGTATTATTATTGATTTTATTTAATCTTATTCTAAGAGAATATCGGAAGTTTTCAGTACAAACATCTTCTTCAGTATCACAAAATCAACAAATGTTCATTTGTTTGAAATATGTATCATATATTACAAACTTATCATGATTATCTAATTTCTTAATAATTAGGATTTCTTGGGAGAGATTCGGTATTAAATATGGGCTACCGTTTTGGTCGATGTTTTATTGATGCCGAATGGAGTGAGGTCGGCCAAGCGTAAGCGTAGGTATTCAAAAACAGGAAATCAACTGGAAACTAATGGTTAAATTACTCGTGTAAATCAGATGGGCACATGCCTTGGGAACTCGAACTATTACTAAACCCTCAAATCACCTGCCACGATGATAAATTCCCCAATGCATCGGTGGAATTTTCCTGGCGACTCATGCAGATGACACCCTGGACAATGGGAAAGATAATCCCTCGTCAGAATGGCATTCAAGGGTCAATTTGCATTACAAAACCTCCCCTTTTGTACGATAGATCAACCTATCTGCCTGAGAAGGGATCCAGGTCAATGCGTGCACAGGAGCAGTCAAGATCTGAGAAACCTCCATTTATTTTACAGAGCTTGTTAAAACGCAGCTCGTTAAGTTGCTGAGGCATCAAACGATTAGGCCAAGTGCTGAGCAGTTAATGAGGTTGCCGGTAAAATGAACAACAAATCCTCATTCAGCTTAATTGTACTGCCGATTTAATCAAGCCGATTCGTTTTCAATGATAATGACACTGTGAAAGCGAGGAATTATTGCAGAATAATACTAATAAGCCACAAGATTGAAGTACAATAATCGACGATAAGTACCATCACCTGGTATTATCATCCTCCCTTGGCGCGATAAAAATTTTTGTTTTAGCTCGTTTCGATCGTATCCGACATCTTTAGTTGAACTTCTAAAAATGCATCCGACCCATATTAAAGTGGATCGATCGGGCAAGCTGACCCGTGCGCGTTCTCGCCCAACGTTACACACATTGCAATTTTATTTATCCCACAAATATGCAGTACGTACTAAAATAATGTATTGATGAATGTTCATCAATGTTCGTACATTATTTGCAAAACAGAAAGTGAGGAAGGAGAGTCTACGTAGAATTGGGAATTACTAGTAAGAACATTTCGCGCGTGAGATTATTCAGGAAACCTATTATTATATCAATTAGAAAACCTATTCAGGGACTCTTAGAAAATGAGCCAAAAAAAAAATCTGCAAATTCTTACACACGGGTTGGTTATTCCTCGAATGGGGGAAACAGTGGGTGTGGCGGGTCCCAGACCCATTCCAATCGATTCAGGGTCCAAAATTTAAAGGAATATGATACCCACACGCCTAGGCACCAGGAAATCCTGACACATACTACTAAATTTCCACTAATTTTGGACGCTAAATCCAATGAAACGGGTCCCAGAAGGATCGGCACCCACTGGAAGAAGTTATG
Organism: Cyrtorhinus lividipennis; assembly: GCA_019603395.1. Classification (NCBI taxonomy): domain Eukaryota; kingdom Metazoa; phylum Arthropoda; class Insecta; order Hemiptera; family Miridae; genus Cyrtorhinus; species Cyrtorhinus lividipennis. The sequence continues at coordinate 17,167,634 of CM034008.1, forward strand.
GGTCAAATTGGGTATTTATTACCCATTTAGAATATGTGCTTTCGGGATTTCTGCTACCTAGGCGTGTGGGGTATAGTTTTCCACTAAAGGTTGGACGCTGAATCCAATAAAATGGGTCCCAGAACGGATTGGCATACCACCGGAAGAAGTTATGGGTCAAATGGGTATGTATCCACCCATTTGTATGTGTCAGGATTTCTGATGCCTAGGCGTGTGGGGTATCATTTTCCACTAAATTTTTGGACCCTGAATCGGTTGGAATAGGTCTATGACCCGCCACACCCACTGTTTCCCCCATTCGAGGAATAACCAACCCGTGTGTAAGAATTTGCAGATTTTTTTTTGATCAGGACATCATGAAACGTCCAGAAAAAAATTTTGAGCCGAATCGGAGAGGTTGACCATTATCATGAAACATAGGTTGATTATTCGAGGAATAACCAACCAAAAGATCTTTGGAAGGCAGATTAAAAATCGACAGTGTTATTCATAACTTCTGGCTGGATTGCTAACGTGAGGAAAGGGGTTCGACCATAAAATAAATAGGTTCTCCAGTAAAATAAACCTAGAATCAACCCATTATTGCCCACTAATTTTTTCAATGACTCAAACTTACTCAGTCCCTCATTTCAAGTTTTGATTTTCTCAATATATTGATGTTTGAGGATCATAAATTTCGTTAGATTAATTGATAAAATTTAACCCTGGCACGCTATTGATGATTCGCATTATCTTTTCGATTGTAATTTCTGTAAGAATGGAAATAACAGTTAATTCACTTGTACGGAAAAAATAAACCTCCTCAAGCTTCAATTTCCCACTGTACAAATCTGACGTTTGCTCGTAAAACCCATTATCAAACGGAAGCAAGGTATATGTTTAGAAAAATTGATAAACCCTTAAGCAGGTGAGAGTCCACGCCAATCTTGATAGTGGAAAATTTTCTGAAAATCTAAATTTTAGTGAGTGACCCATTACGGACTCTAGTTGATCCTCGAAACTTTTCAGCCCGATCGGACCGAATTGAGGGGAGGGGTAGGGTACAAGTCAATATTTGTATTTAGAAAAATGGATTTTTGGTGATCCCGGCGTGTAGGGTATCATTTTCACTAAATTTTGGACGCTGAATCCAATGAG
>CM034008.1:17168870-17283851 GCA_019603395.1 Cyrtorhinus lividipennis
GGCTGTGGTGTTTGTTGTTATAATTTTCCTAAATTTGGACGCTGAATGAACGAAATGGTCTCAGAACGATTGGCACCCGCTGGAAGAAGTTATGGGTCAAAATGGGTATCTATCAACCCATTTTGAATATGTTTTCGAGATTTCTGGTACACAGGTGTGTGGGGTACCATTTTCCGCTAAATTTTGGACCCTGAATCGGTTGGAATTGGTTTGAGACCCGCCACACCCACTGTTTACCCCATTTTCCCCATGTTGAAGAAATGAGTCTCCATGCACCTGGGCCGAGGAACAACCAACCCCTGTGAACGAATTTGCAGCATTTTTACTTAATTTTGGACGCTGAGTCCATTAAGATACGTCCCAGAACGACTAGCACACATTAGATGGGGGTTTAGGTCCCTAGGTCTGGTACCTAGGCGTGTGTTTCCTTCTAGGAAAACCTTTCAACCCGATTCATACGCATACCCCATCCTGTAATTTGCAGCGTTTGAAATCCTCGCTACGCTGTGTTCATCCAATACTGGAATTCTCAGCTGGAATCTGCGTTCTGACGGCAAAGGATTTCCCTGTGGAAACATGAGAAGTACCCAAGTACTAAATTACCCGTGAGCGAGTGCACGAGAAAATCGAAAATCGCCCATTATCAAAAGCTACACGGGTGAAATGGCATCCAATGGGTGACAAGTAATCGAACGTGAACAACGGAATATCCGATTACGAAGAGGAACCAGCCTATGTAGATCTAGCATAGAATAGATAGCATCTCTCAGCGGTTGGACGCGAAGCGCACTAGACGATAACAGTTTACCGGTACAGGAAATCGGAAAATCAGGTTTCCTCGGCGCCTCGGTGGACCCAATCTGCGGCCGTTTGAATGGCGGTATCGAGCTCACCCGATAACGTCAGTTCATCACCACTCAATATCATTGCGGATGAGGTCGCCTGCGGACTTGAGGCCGTGTCGATGATGGGCTACTCATACCCCCGAGCTTCACCGCCTGCCAAGATCAAGTTACGCGCCTTCCTCTACTCACTTCATCAGCTCTGTTGGTTCAACCTGAACGTCAAACGTGTTGTATTATGTACACACATTTTACAAAGGGTGTTATGTGTCTATTTTGCCTAATGACCCAGTCCATGTTCAGCTTTCATCAATAGAATAACATACGACTCGACAGGATGGCAACAACCATAATCTACTGAGTCAGCAGCGAGTTGTGAGAAGTATGAATTGGACGCCAAATAGATTTGCAGACTACCGCCAACTGGGCCCCGCAAATTTTCTTTTATTTTTTATTTATTCATCAAACATTGGTAGATATTAATAGGAATATGAAAATACGCAATGAACAACCACAGGGAGTTCGAAAGTTAGTGAGAGACCGGAGTTGTAGTGTCAACGGGGAGTAAGTAGAGCATCCAGCAAGCGTCTCTCAAGGATGGAGGGGGGAGGGTGAGAAGATCCATATCTGCAGCAGCAAGCAGATGGTTGGCAGTGCGGAGCAGACGGCTGAGGGGGTGGTGCAGCATATAATTGGTCGACGTGAAGGGGACCCATAAAAGGTCACTTGTGTGGGAGCCCGGTCTTGGGACCCGGAGACCAATCCTGGCCAAGGAGAGACGTCAATACACCCAGAGAACAGACCGCTGAGAAAAACCATATCCACGATGGTGCGTCGGTCAGCAGGACTGGGGAGGTGATACTGCGCACAATGTGCGCCATAGTCAACGCTGTCACGAGGTATGCCTGACTTGAAGGCAAGTTAACAGAGGAACGCCATAAAACGGGCTTCAGACGACTGAGGAGTACTTGAGGTGCACGATACAGTGTGATGAGAGCTGAAATGTGAGTAAATTCCCTAGTATTCCGCTTGAGGAAACCCAGAGACTGTATAGCTCGAGAGTTGACTTGCGACACGTGCTCATTGAAAGTGAGCTGTTAATCCAGACATACCCCAAGATCATGGATGAGTGACGGACGCGCAAGTTGAAATCCAGTGATGCTGTAGACATGGTATATAGCAGATAATGATCGTTGAAAGGTGGATACTGTGCACTTGCTAGGGTTCAGGAAGGGTCCGACAGAGGAGCAGTTGGTGATGAAAGCGTCCAGGCGTGATTGGAGAGTGAGAGGACATCAGTGACACATTGGATGCGAGAGAAAATATTGAAATCGTCGGCATAAACGAGGACCTGCCCATCCCCCAGTCCATCGCAGACACGATCAATGGTGAGTATAAAGAGGAGAGGGCCAGGCGTGAGCCTTGAGGAACACCAGAGGTGGCCATAAAAGGCTCAGAGACTGTGCCACCGACACGCACAGAAAAGGAGAATCCTAGGAGACTAATTAACGTAATAGCGATGGTAACGTAGTAGCTCTGAAAACTCTTTGAGAAACTCATCCACAAACGACTGATGAAATTTTGGAAGGACAAAAGCTCATACCATCCCACCAATTCGGATTTAGACGTTTGAGCACAGACAGGTTTGTCTGGCCGTCTTGACGTAACTCAGGCGTTTGGCAATATTTGGCATGAAGGGCTCATTCAAGATTCAGAAGATCCTTCCGGCTTCATACGCTGGGATGCTACAGTCCTTCCTTCAAACAGCTACTTCCGAGTTAAGCAGGAAGCTCAGAAGCCAAAAGGATCGAAGCTGGTGTTCCACAAGGGAGCGTACTAGGCCCACTCTTCTAAGAGCGACCTACCCTAATGGGAAGAAAATACTCTGGCAACATTTGGGAATGACACTGCAGTCCTTGCTGTTGGTGAAAACAACAGGGAGACCACATCAAAACTGCGTCGAACTCTTGATCGACTGCACGACTAGACGGCAATGTGGAGGATCAGAATAAACGAGGCGAAATCGGTTCATGTCGAAGTTGGAGTACATACCAGTTCACCTCAATGGCAATGTCCATACCATACAATATGCCAACAAAGCAAAGCACCTGGGCATGACTGTAGGTGGCAAACATCAATGGAAAGCACATGTCAAAAAGAAGATGATGAAACACGCTACGAAATTCAGAAAAATGTATTGACTGATGAGTAGACGGTCAACCATGTCAATCCAAAACAAGCTAATGGTATAATCAGGTCCTTAAGCCAGTTCGGACCTAAGGTGCACATTTGTGGGGCTGCACCGCTCTACGAAAGGTATTTTGGTTGGTTATTCAAGGAAAATTAACCTATGTTTTCATCCAAAATCAAATCTCTCCGTCCCATGTTGAAGAAATGAGTCTCCATGCGCCAGGTCCGAGGAATAACCAACCCCTGTGTAAGAATTTTTTTATATCCTTCTACCCTTACCGATTCATTAATAGGATTGTGACACGCATTCAGTTTCCGCTGGTCAATGTTGAATTTGTTCTACTAGCAGTGAAGTTCATCTTGCAGGAAGCGATTTGAGTCTGAAATTCGGGAAGAGATACAAGGAGAGTAGTCCTTTTCACTAATTCATGAGAATATTACTCTTTCAGTGAGTCAATACGAGTGTTTGCGCTGCGAGTGGCGTCAAAAAGCGTTCGAAATTGCGAGCGGGAAGCTATAAAAATCAAAATTCTCCTTGAAAGATTCATTCGCGAAAATGTAAGACACGCCTCGAAGAAATCTGAATGGGCCGAGGGAGGTCAGACGAAAAGCACTCGGGAAGTGCGGAATAATTCCGCTATTTAGGGGTCCGCTTCCAGTAGCCACCCCACGAGGACGCCCCTTGACAGCCTCCGTTCTTAATGCGAACCATGAATTATTCAGCGAGAACATGGTCCGTTCTCCCGTCTTCCCACCTTTCCTTGTTCGCTATAGCTTCGGCCCGGATGTTGGCCATACTGTTTCCTTCCCTCGTCAGGTTCTCTCGGCTACCCTATAGAACGGGGATGGACTCCTATAATGTTGCGCTAACACTTTGAAATTCCATCGTATATTCGACGCTCAATATCGTCCTCGCGTCTATTTTCCTTCGCTTATCATTGGATATCCGTTAAGAATAGCTTGCTGTCTCTTCATTGATCTGTAAAATAGTCCCCGGATCCATCCATCTGCAGTACCTAACTCAATCGTATACCAGCATGGCGTTATTGAGACTTCATCATTGATGTCCGTAACATAACAAAATGATTATTGAATTTTGGTCTCGAGAGAAGCAATACAAGTTTTTGCTGCAAAATACATCAATATTGGATTATAATTTGTCACATAATTGATCAAGATATCTCCAATTTGCTCCAAAATTTGACAGTTTGTCTGTAATGGTTATTGATCACCCATGAAGAAAATTGGCGGTTTCCAGCCTGTGGAGATTAGGGTAAAATCCCCTAGTGCCGGCTCACTACTGATCAATTAGAGCTCTTCGCCACCAAGCCATTGCTGTTATGGATCACCAGTGAAGAAAACTAGCTTGCGGGGAATAGTGTTCCCCCATGAGTACGCTCATTACTGATCAAACGAGTCCAAAATTCAGGGGAAAACGATACCCCACACACCTACATCGCCAAAAATCTCGAAAATCAATTTTTCGAAATACATATTTTGACCCCCACCCCGCCTAAATTTGGTCCGATCGGGCTGAAACGTTTCGAGGACCAACTAGAACCGGGAACGAACCCCTGATTTTTACTATATTTTGGGCACTAGGTCCATTGAGACATGTCCCAGACTGATTGGCGCCCTCCGGAGGTGAATGTGGATGAATATTTATGGCTATTGCTCAGAGGAATAATAAACAAGTGAGGAAGAATCAGCCCCCATTTTTCATTTCTTATTTTAATGACAAACGAAGGGGCATTAGCAGTTTCCTAGATTGCTTGAATCAATTCAAAAGATTCCAAAGTTTTCATTGCTAATCTTATTTGGGTACTTATTTTTGTTGTGTGAAAATCATGTCTCCACACAAAACACCTAAACGGCAAACCGTGCACAGAGAGAGAATTGTTTTTGTTCGTAAATAAATTGTTCAACATTTAGAAGCAGGAACGGCCGATTTCAAACCTTTTAGGTGATGAATTAATAAGGTATTCTATGTATTGAGGTGCCATCTCACATGTACGATCACGTACGAGTGAATTCCTCGTGATTGAGCCATGTCAGTGAATTCCTTTACCGGGACTTCTTTTTTCCTCAGCGGACGGTATGCATTATGCAATAGCCCGCAACCTTCGGAAGCGTCGCTGGTTTAATCTAACCGTTGCTCCTCGTTCAATCGGACCGGTCGCCAACGTGTTTGCTCTTTCCTTCCGTCCATGGCCACGATGGCACCCACTGTCGATTTAACCCTTCACTCGGAGCGACACGAGGGGAAAACTGAGGCGTTGTAAAAACAAGCGTCAAAAGAGAGGACGTGGAAGTCAGCGGGTGTTCCCAAATATTATGTTGGGTGAACGGAATCCCTATCTTAGCTGATGGGAGATGGGATCGGCACACTGGGGATGGGTGATACGAAAAACCGTTCTGTTCTCACGCATCAGTCTTTCGTTATATGCGATCTTTTCTAGAAAGATGCTTCTGACACCGCACTTCATCACAGAGACACAGCCTCTCTTAGATATTAAGTAAATAGTTTCAATTATTTCCGAATGTTATTCCTTGAAATTCCTTGAATAACCAACCTATGTTTTCATGCAAAAGGTCAACCTCTCCGATTCGGCCCAATTTTTTTTTTCTGGACGTTTCAAGGTGTCCAGATCAATAAATTCAAATTTCCGTCCGCCGTCCGCACTGTTTTTGGTAGTGGAAAAATTTCTACAAATCTGAAATTTGGGTAAGGGGTCTGTTCCCGGATCTTAGTCCTCGAAACTTTTCAACCCGATCGGACCAAATTTGAGTGAGGTAGGAAAGCAAAATGGGTATTTCGAAAAATGGATTTTTGAGATTTTTTGAAATTTAGGTGTGTGCGGTATCATTTTCCACTAAATTTTGGACGCCAAATCGAACGAAATGGGGTCCAGAACGATTGGCGCCCACCGGAAGAGGTACCTATCCACCCATTTCGAATGTGTATTTTCAAGATTTCTGGTACCTAGGCGTGTGGGGTATCATTTTTCATTAAATTTTGGACCCTGAATCGATTGGAATGGGTTCGGGACCCGCCACACCCTCTGTTTCCACCATTTTCCCCGTGTTGAAGGATTAATTTCTCCATGCTCCTGGTCCAATGAATAACCAACCCGTGTGAAAGAATTAGCAGTATTTTTATCTTGCCAAGCATGTATTGGGTTAACGTTCTGCACAGAATCACAATCGACCTCAATAAGTTTGTTGTGATACAATACTGTGTTTGTGATTCTCTCATATTCTCTTGTTGGGAGATTTATTTCTGTGTTCGCCCAGCAGCAGTGGAAAATATGGTGCAAGATGACGCCGTCAAGAGATCGAATTGATCAGTAATGTGCCTCCCCAATGAAGCTTTCGGTCATTTTGTGAGCCTCCATTCAATTTAAAAACTTGAAGAATTGCTAATTCTTTAAAAAATATTTAAAGATTAATAAACTGATATTGGGCAGGAAATACTCAAAAAATGGGTCAGCTCCAACATTGGAATTCAATGAATTGCTCTCGAAATGAAACAACAATATCCTGAAGAAGAAATACCAGGTGGTGCGGAATAGATTCATTCTTTTTGAAAAAATCACAATTTAAAAAATAAAAAATAAAATAAAGGGTCAGAATTCTTGGCTTTAGTTGGTTCTCAAAACTTTCCAGGCCAATTGAACCAAATTTGGAGGAGTGGGAAAAGTGGGAGGTATTTTTTGAAATATAGATTTTTGAGATTTTTGGCAATTTAGACGTGAGGGATATCATTTTTCACAAAATACACATTAATCTAGTCATCGTAAATTGTCTAATTTTTGGATAAATCGGATAGTTTGACCTCTGGACTGGGCAGTAATAAGCTAAAACGAGTAGGTAACAGTTTTGTTATTCATCCGTCGAAGTTACGAAGTACCGAATTGAATTAAAACCACTAGAACGCCACCTTTAGATGCGCACCTATTAAAATTCTGTCGTTACGAATAAGAGCGCGGTTATCACGAGTGAAGAACTGATCTGAATCACGAACATCCAGTCCTCCCCTTGGGACACCGCAGAAGGTTACGAGGACATAACTGCCCTGTGAAACGGTCGTAAACAACTTCTTGTCCCGCGATAAGGCAATATTCTCCTACCTTTCTGTCGTGCCTGGTTCCAACCCGCTCCCTGGCACCGATGGCACGTGACTACACACACAACTTTGTCTCATATCCTGACAACGGTTTTGATGTCCCCGCATGAGTCATTCGTTTCGTAATGGAAATTGGTTCTGCTAACGTCGAACATTGTGCAAACATAACAGGGATTATGACAGAGCACATCATAAAAGGCTATTAGACGATCTATAAAAGTTCCTGGTGATCTCCTGAGAAGTAGGAGTACATCTGCTGATGGGGTTTTAACTCTGCCGTCGTTTCTAGTGGTGGCCACGTTTCTTACTAGGTATGACCAACACTGAAATCACGTCAGAAAATAATATGATTTATTATAGAAGAGTTTTTGGGTCGTTCTAGTCGGGAACAGGGATAAATCCTCTTCCGGAGGCTCATCACTTTAGGAATGGAGCTATTGACCGCGTCATCCAGCTCCGAATTGGCCCACGCAGCTGCAATAATAAAGTAATTACTCCTGAGAATGAAATTTGCAAGAAATTTGCAAGAAAAATTGTCCTAGCCGACGAGGGCTTGCGAGCAACAGCAAACTTGCCTTCCGTAGGCTCATTACTGATTAGTTATCTGACCGAGGTCATGCACCACATTTGCAGCCCTACCGTCGCTATTGATGTCATTAGTCTCCTGAGAAGAAAATTAGCGGGGTCTAGCTGGTAGTGGGCTGCAAAGAACATGGTGAAATCTCCTTGTGGAGGCTCATTACTGTAAAAATGGAGCTCGTCATCCTGCTCCAAATTTGCAGTCCCACCATTAGCGTAGTAGCGAACTGGTAACAGAGATATTGGTCGATGTGAGGTCAACTCTTCAGCTGGCTTGCCAGGTTTTGGCATCATGATTACTTCGGCAAGCTTCTACAACTGTGGAACGTAGCCCAACTTGATGGCTGCATTGATAAACTGAGTGATTATAAAGGTTTTGGAGAATTTGGCCTGTGATTGGATCATAGTATCCAGGTTCATTATTTTCTTGTTGATCTGTTTTTATTGTTTGCTGTACATTTGACTGTGACTCGAGCTATGTCAGTCTCATAAAGCGATTCCAGACATGCTGCGCGTCTGGAGCTTCGAATTTCTACAGCCAAAGAAGTTATCAGGAGGCAGGCTCTAGCCCACCAACAGAGGCTTTGTGGTCACATCAATGAAGAAGTCGACCAGCTCCATGACGTCGATGGCCTCTTCAGAAGACTTGTATGAACAAAACCTCATGATCTCTGGGAATGGGGTGTACTGTGAGAGCTAGTTCGGTGAAACCAGTGGACAATTGAACTGCAAATATCAGTGCTGATCAGCTGCACTCAAGTTCAATACACTCAGAAGCCATGTCAAGTATCTTCGCTTCTTATCATTCAATCAAGGCAAGTATCAAATGTAAATTGCTTTTAAGAAGTCATCTTGGTGCAATAAGATTGTTGAAAAAATTTCTTTTTACGTTATTTATCAATAATGTATGATAGGGGGACATGTATCAAACATGAAACATCTGCTGGAGCCGGAATATGAGCAACCCTGATATAAGAGAAGACGGTCTCTGAGATAGGATGTAGTTACCGTAAAGTAATAAATAGGACAGAATGACCAGAATGGCTCTCAGTAAGGCTCGTATGAGCCCAAACCGTTACCTAATGGACCACATCGAACCCCGTTCAGGTGTGCAGGCATCACGTCATGGCATATTAATGTCCACCTTGATCCCACTAACACTCAACCACAATGTGGTTTTCAAGCGAAGGCATTACACAATGAATTCAGCGACCGAAGGGGTGAGGAGAGGGGGTAAACATGAATAGGAAACAGGCGGAGGAGGACAGAATGGCTTGTCAAAGCTGTTTCCAATGATGCGTCCCACCGGTTTCCACGCGATAAATCGATGGCATTGCCATTATAGTGGCAACCTGTCCTCGGAAAGCCTGTTCTCGAAGACACAACCAGCTGAGCCAAACCTATTTTACGTATTTTCACGCATTTTCGATCGGCGGTTGGCCGCCAGTGACAGATCGTGTAACCCCAAAGACGACATTGAAGACGACTCACGTATAACAGGCGCTACTGAAGGTTACATTTCGTTGTACGCAATAATATTCCACGAATTCATACCTTAGATGCCATTTTTCGAGTAAACATGCGATAAAACACCCAACGAAATGAATAAAACAAAGAAATATATATAACAAATTATTACCTTACTTCCCTTTATTAATTGAATTCGTGCAAATTTTGAGGAATATGTCCCCTTTCGAACGAGACTCAATCATCCGGTAAAACTATTTTATAGTAATCATACAGTAAGTTAGGATTATGCAATTTTGACGCTCATTTATATTAGTGTACATTTTAAACGAGGCTGAGAATGAAAAAAATGATTTTGACATGTTGTTTTCCTGCAATTTGATATCATATAAACGTCAATTTTTTAAAAAAGAAGATTGAATTGGAACCGTTTGAATTTAAAAGATGTCAGAGTGCTCGATTGCCGTCCACGCAATTTTTGGTAATAGAAAATATTCTAAAATTTAGAAATGTTTCAACATAGATCTCTTTCTAGCTCTAATTGAATCTGAAAACATTTGCGCCAGATCACATCTATTTGGGCAGGGAATGCGTCAAAGTGTATTTTGGAACCTCTATTTTTGGGACTTTTTAGAAACGAGACTTGCGGGGTAACATTTTTCACGAAATTGGGACGCAGAATTCAAAATAAGCTAATTTCTGTCCACCGTACGCCGTCTACGCCAATTTTGGTACTAGACAATTTTATAAGAATCTGAAATTCAAATTTTGAAAGTCAGAGACCCGTTTTCGGCTCTAGTTGGTCCTGGAAGCTTTTCAGCCCGATCGGACCAAATTTGGGTGGTTAGGGGTCAAAATATGTATTTTGGAATACGAATTTTCGAGATTTTCGGCGATCTAGGCGAGTGGGGTATCATTTTCTACAAAATTTTGGACGCTGAATCGATTGAAATGAGTCCGGGACACTCCACACTCACCCCCATTTTCTCCATGTTCCTGGTCCGAGGAATAATCAACTCCTGTGAAAGAATTTGCAGCGTTTTCAATTGAATTCGTAAACATTTGAGTAATGTTCCAATGAAACAAGATTTTCATCACTTAATCATCCAGCGAAAACAATTGTAACCGTACAGTTAGGATGTTTATTGTCTATTCAACTAACTGTTATGATATAACAGGTACAAAATAACGCTTTAAGAAAAGTGGCGTTGAACAAAAGGTGAAAGCATTAAGTAGAGTAAAGCTCAGTTCTGCGCCTCTCATAAATATTGTTTGTGATATTTGATGATTCTATAACCTATAAAAATGCTTTAGGTTCAGGTAACTGATGAGCTACATACAATACCGATAACAATAACAACCCGTTGAGAGGGTGGTATTGGTTTTGAAACTGAAACGGAAGCATTACATTACACAAGTAGGTTGCTGCGCGCTGATGTTTTCCTCACGTGCTGGGTTCAGTCAGAAATCCCTCAAAATTCGATAAATGTTATCAGGACTTGCATTCAAATACTCCTTCCATAGAACTTCAACATCCTTGGTAGCGATTTTTGGGTTCATTCTACGAGTATGCAGCAGCTGTTGATGGTAAACCACTTTCAACCGAATGGTCTGAATGACGACTGCTGCAACTACTAGTATGCTTTGGGCGGTTGGTGGTTTGCCGTCACGCTGGAACTGCATTTCAAACTGGCATTTCATCACTGAGCCAAATTCGCCCTCAAGCGTGAATCCCTCGTCGTATTTTCGGTTAATTCAGCGCTTGGTAAGAATTCCGCTTAAAAGTACGTGTAATCAGATCAATATGGCCCTAGTTGATCACAATGTTCATAACTCGTATAAACGGGGTGTCCACGATGTTATTCTAGAGTTTCAGAATATGATTGGTTGAGTTGATGTTAATGTTTTTCAAAGCTAAATCTCATAAATATTGTCATTTTCTACTTTTAGCCTCAACTTCAAGAAGAAGATATGAAAATCACAGGGGTTGATTATTCTTCGGACCAGCAGCATGGAGACTCATTCCAATCAATTTAGCATCCAGAACTTAAATCAATAAATTTAAATATAGAAAATACATTTTTCGAAATACACAAGAAACTGATTGAGTCACATGAACCAGCGTTAAAAACAGTGAAAATTCATGTGAAAACACATACATAAATTTTTACAATTTTTTTTGAGGTTATTTTGTTGGTTTGACCTTCAAATGACCTTAACCTTGACCTCATGAAGGTCAATTGACACCGGATTCGGATTCAGCGTTCTAAAAAACCTGTCTAAATTTTTTCAGATTTTTTAAGCGATATTTTTTTTAGCTACATTTTCTACATTTGACCTTCAAATGACCTTGAAAGCGATCTGATCTGAAAAAACTGGCAAAAGATTCGAAATCAGCGACCCGAAAAACATAAAACCCCACAGGTCGCTTTCATGGACTTTGACTTTTTTTTGGGGGGGGGGGGGGTGTGTTATTTTACCTATTTGGGGTTGCGCAACTTTGAGTGCTCGCTGAACGGATTGCGCGCAATAAATATCATTGGTTGAGAATTAAATTTTTAATGAAATTTTGGGTAGAATCCGAATCTGCAATACAAAATTGGGGTTTCCAAGATGGTAAGGGTCACATGCGAATAATTGCGCAGTAGCGCAGTACGTGCACAATGATAGGGGTTGGGGACACCCTGTATACTAATTAATGCTAATTTTGTGAAGAAGTGAAGAAGCCTGAAGAAAATTCCCCTAAAATGAACCGGTTCTATTCCTTTTCTCTTTCCACCATGAGAACAAGCGATATGGAATAAATTGAATGCTCGGCCGCACCTGAGTACTTGAAGCAAAGACGTTCCATGTAATCGTAACCTTCAAAATGTAAGTAGCTCAAGGGTGAAATCCCTTTATGGACCACTCCGTAAAAAGGTTTCCAAAAATAATGTTCCCGAGCGATCGATGTTCATCGAAAGTGCTGCAATTCCGTCAAAACGGGTTTCTTCTCTTTAAAAACAGAGGGAACTCCGCAACCTCAGCTATAATAGGTGGCAGTAAACCACCCCCCAAAACGATCTGGTTTAGTGGGATGACGCAGACAGGCTTCGAAACTGCAATAACTTTGCTTGCGCTCAGAAAGCGTAAAAACTTTGTATACCATTTTTATTGCGACGTTAAATTAATGTAAATTTATATCTTGTGGTCCCTTGAGAATTCGAAATTATGCGGATCACATAAATAGACGGTCATTTGTGGATTTCGGACGTCACAACGCGGGAAATATTGAACATTCGAGCAGGTCCATTTAAATAATGACAATACATTCTATTTAGGTTCGCGATTATATCAGGACTTTTAAATAAACAACAACAGTTCAAACAATGTTTAGAGCATTTCCCGCAGAATTTTCATTTTTCGAGCTGAATGAATGTAGTGCCTTAGAGAAAACGGTTGTTTGCTAAAAGATTAATATCATGAAAAGGAAGTAAAGAACCCTTTTGTCAATGAAAGAGTTGAAGTAAAAATTCATATCCTTGAGTACTTGAATTGTTAATGACAGGTCGATAATGTTAATAAAATAATGCAGCGCTTTTAATGATCTATTCATTTTTTCATTATCTTTCTGAAGAGAAAATTCTCATAAGTTCTACAAATGACGTCACTTGTCACAAATAGGGGAAGAGAATCCTAAAAATATTCAGCTGGAGAAAGCCATGCCTTCCAATCACAATTTGTTCTAGATCTGAACTGAGAAGCTTATTTATAACTTGTACGAAATTGCTTTCAGCTACTGATGACTGTTACCCATTCGTTCCTCATGGAAAGTGACTGGAATTTACCAAAAAACAATTGAAAAATAAATATTATATGAAAAATTAGATTTCTTATTGAATAGTTTGAGCATGATGGGTACAACGTTAGTGGGCCGAAAGGTTTTGGTTCATTATTCCTTGAAAAATCAACCTATTTTCATTCCAGTGGTCAACCATTCCGATTTGCTACCCCAAAATTTGACAGTTTGCGTTGCAACGCGTCTATGTTAGGAACGCTGCAAATTCCTTCATAAATAGTTCATCATTTCTTGGAGCACGATTATGGGAAAGACAGTTAGTGTGGAGTGTCCCGAACTTATTCTCGTCTCCAAAATACAGTGGAAAATGATACCCACATGGTAGATGGAAAATGTTTTCCCGAATTCCCAAAAATTGAGGTCAAAAAGGTTGAAACTTTTTCACAGGAGTTGGTTATTCCTCGGATCAGGAGCATGGAGTGTCCCTGACTCATTTCAATCGATTCAGCGTCCAACATTTAGTGGAAAATGACACCACACACGCCTAGATCGCCAAAAATCTCCAAAATCCAGACTCTAGGTACCAGAGATCTCGGAAACAGACATTCGAAATGGGTAATAGGCACCCATTTCGATCCCTAGCCTCATCCAGAGGGCACCAATCGTTTCGGGATTCATTTAATTGGATTCAGCGTCCAAAATTTAGTGGAAAATGATAACCCACACGCCTAGGTACCAGAAACCTCGAAAACACATATTCAAAATGGGTTATAGATAGCCATTTTGACCCATAACCTCTTCCAGTGGGTGCCAACCGTCTTGGGACCCTTTTCATTGGATTCAGCGTCCAGAATTTAGTGGAAAATGATACCCCACACACCTAGATTGTAAAAAATCTCAAAAATCAATTTTTCAAAATTCACATTTTAACACCTCCCTCCTCCCTCTCGGGTCTGAGGACCAACAAGAGCTAGAAAAGGGTCCCTGATCAAAATTTCAGATTTTTAGAAATTTTTCCACTACCAAAATCGGCGTGGACAGCGAACGGACCTTTGCTTATTTTGATCTAGAATCCTTAACCCCCTCCACCCCTCCCCAAAGGAGTAATTGAATTTTTGCTTGAAAACGTTGATTACTGAAAAGTTGATTATTCAAGGAATAACCAGCCAAAACACATTTTTACCCAAAACTTACCCAAATTTGGGCTGAAAACTATCTTCAAGAAGTCCCAGACCTAAATTTAAAATTTTTATAAAACGTTTCACCACCAAAAACTGCGTTTTAGGCGTTTTTTAAATCTCTTCTTGGCAATTTTTCTATAAATTGTTGTCAGGGACCTCTTTCGGTTTCTTGTTTGTTTTCAATCCTTTTCAGCCTGAATTCTGGGATGGTATGGGTCAATTTGTGTATTTTGAAAGAGGGTTTTCGAGATTTTCAGGACCCTGGGGCATGGGGTATAATTTCTCACTAAATTTTGGACGCTTAATGATTGGAATTGGTTGGACACTCAGTATTTCTCCCTTTCTCGCGCTCATAAGGAATAATCAACAGTTGTGTCTTCGCAATGTTTTTAACTTATGTTTTCACCTCCTCCGAGCACCGCACACCACTGAAAATTGATATTTTGACCTGGGTATGGTACATGTAATCCATTGAGTCCTTAGAATTTGGTGTAATAATGTAGAAAACTGAAAGTAGGCTGGGTCGTCGCAGCTCGTTCATTCTTGATAGGATACGCAGGTACGGATTTTACTACGCGGTTGCGGTTTTTGTAAGAAACCTGCTCAAGTCAAGAGGTGAAACGTCTGCTGAATCAGTAAAGAAACTACAGCGACCCACTAGCGAAGGTTTAGAGGCAAAAGTGGCGGATTTAGCATAATATATCCGTAGCAAGCCCCGGGGTTAACTCCATAGCCGGGCTCTCGTCTCTTATCGCAGCTCCTTCCTAAGGCCTCGCCATCCACAGGCGGATGTAATATAGTATGGCGTATTCCATCATATTCTTCCCTCTTCCGTGAAAATATCTCCATCTCCTCAGGAGCTCCATTTTTGTCCTAGATTTTTCAACCGGTCGTAAAATGATCCGGTTGCTTGGTCCGCAAGAATAAAAATAGAACGCGCATTGCGCAATAATTTGTTCTCTTAAACTGATGATTCTCATAAGTAATTTCTCATTCTCTTTACGATCAGTTGCAATTTTATTTGTATAATTTTTCAGTAAAGGGTCAACACATCTTCACAATGGTGAATTGACAGAAATCCATTCGATGTTCAACGTTAGGCAGCATCGAGTGGCTACTATTTGGATGGGTGACCACTGATAAGTGGACCACCTGTCCAAAATAAATTCGAGCTGGCTGTAGGCTCAACCTATTTGTTTAATTTGCTTTTTTCACTTCACTGCAATTATCCAAAAAAATAATTAATTAAATTCAATTAAAAGATACAATTGTCGCTGAGAATTCCTCGTTAAAAATTCAATTCTGCTCTGATGAGCCTGCTCAGCCCCCGTCCAACTCCCTTTTTCGTAGAACGAGGAACCACTATTACAATTTTAAAGGTTAATCGAAATCGATCTTTCCAAACGAGGTAAAATGAGGCCGTTTGACCCAACAAAGGTGACCGTCAAGGATGCAACAGTCAGTCGATTAATGCTCATCCTATTGTCAGTTTTACTTGCGCCGTTAACTGGGAGCGCCTTACAGTGCCAATTCGATGAAATAGGGCAAACGATTTTCAGTCCGACTGAGTCCAAATTGCAAAAAGGGTAAGAAATATATAAATATTAATACTTGGAGAATCTAATCATCATCATGGCTCAGTTTTTCGCCGCATTCCAGTTATTCGAAATTTGTTTCTTTTGAATGTTTTAAGACGAATCTTGAAAGTGAGTCGTAGATCATGAAGTATGGCGCTGAACAACATTGGCCCTCTGTAGTGGCATGCCTACTGTAAGTGGCTCGTATTCAAGGAAGGGATTTTTACCAGATTTTTCCCACTCGCTCTGATAATCATCATCTAGGAACTCTGGAATGCTCTTCTGCAGGTCCCTAAAAGTCCCTATGATTGCACTTTGTCAACAGTGTCTGTTAATTTACGAACGTCAAATTCTATAAAGAGTGCAGAGTTTGGATATTGGTTCCTTTTTACCAGCAGTAAGGGTGAGCGGGTGACTCCAAAACGTGCTGCCATCTAGCGCCAGTTTACTCTAACAAGATTCTGAAGACGCGTGTAGGGGTGTGTCGGTCCAGGTAATTCTTAGGAACGGTTCCAACGGTTACAGTGACAATGACGTAACCGTTCCAACTTACCGGTACAGTTCCATTACCGGTACAGCAGGGTGTAACGTGGCTACCCCCTCCCACCCAAGAGAATCATTCTGTTCCCTAGGTATTCATCAAGGAATTCAGATGAGTGTTACAAAAACATGAGAATTAAAGGGAATAATAAATTATATTGTAATTGGATAGGTACCTACTTACAAGTTAAAAATAATTGACGAAGGTTCCTACCATCTCTCCATTTTACAGTGAAAACAGTTTTTCATTACAATTTAAATAATGCAGCACTATTGTTTTCTTTTGGGGGTAAGCAAGCTCCTCCTTTCAGACAATATCAACCCAGCTTTTGAGAAATGCTGCTCGCAGGGTACTGACGTTGCAACCATGCACAGTCTCTCGTTGGCCACTTTTGATTAAAAAAATCTGCAAATAGGATTATTCAAGGAATAACCAACCAACAGGGGGACATTTCATCGGAATTGCACTAAAAAGATACGGAGTCCAATAAAACTCGGAATCGGACCTTGTTCTGATCATATCGATACCGAATTGACCCCTTGCCGGTCCGTGGAACCACTCGCAAATCAGCTGTCAGCTCCATCCTTCCCGGTCCAGTTCCGATCTTATCGGTCCAGTTCCAACCTTCCCGGTCCAGTTCCAACCTTCCCGGTCCAGTTCCAATCTTATCGATACCGAACCGACCCCTTGCTAGTCCGTGGAACCGTACCGGTAAAGGCCGGGGTCTTGTCACTGCTTGGAACCGTTCCAATGTGAGACTCGGTTACACAGTCCCGGTACTGCTGTACCGACACACCTCTAGACGCGTGAGCTAGCGCTAGTGTCTTCTCGGTACTCTCGAGTATTTGATAAATTTTATCGTATGAGTATTGGTATTAGAAACAGATATCGATATAATATTTATTATCCTAACTGTAATATGGATGATGTAAAGTAATCGATCCCAAGAGTATGGGAAGAGGTTATGGAGGCTGAATCGATTATAATGAGTCTCCATGCGCCTGGTCCAAAAAATAACTAACCCCTGTGAAAGAATTTGCAGCGTTTTCGACCAGAGTACTGCACATCCCTCAAACACTCCATGCATTTGGCTATGCTACTATCTTTTCTTTTTTGTTTTAAATTATAGTAAGTCCACACCTTACTCTGAAGGGGGATTCATTGCAAAACTGAAGGACGAGTAGCCACACGTAATATCACACATTACGACAAAATCTGTACGACTAATCCACTAACGTAAGCACAATCCACAATCAAAATCAACAGTTCTCAGTTCGCCAGGTCCAGGCCTGGCATCCTCAGGGAACATATTGGCAACCAGTCGCTAAATATCAAAATCAACAGGTTGATAACTAGATGTGAATCGAAATTGTTTCGATATAGATTTAATCTTTTGATATATGTAGCTACTCAATTTTTCTCCAGTTTTTCAGTCGTTACCCTGCTACGCCAAATAGATTTCTCCACTCAAACAGCATTAGAAAATCAATCATCAGTTATTTATATTCACAGGAAATCATCAAGGTATATTGTTTCGATACCTAATATTTGTAAAATATCGAACCTCCATTACCCGATGCAAGTACTGTTATTATCGAAAGGAAGTATCGATATCAGTAAATATTGGAATTATCGTAACAACGCGCACTGTCTCTTCGTGTGTTGAAAGTGAATGAAACAATTGGACCTCTTTTTGCTAAATTCTAAAACCAACGTCGCTGAGATCCCTCAAAACTCGTCCCTCGGCCCACATTATCCGGAATCAAGTGATAAGTGACATAATTTGTTAATTTAAATCAACCTTGTTTCCTTCAACTGCCGCGTCTTAAAGTTGCTGTTATCACAGGTGGCGGCCATTTTCCACCTTCGGTGTCTCACCATATATAACCTGTACGAAACCATCTGAAAAATTCCTTATTTTCTGCCGCTTCTCTCAACATTAATTTTAGGTTGTTTCAGGTGAAAATTATGCCACTCAAGAGGAAGAAAATATCTCTAAGATGCTCCTGAACGCAAGAAAAAAGTGGCTCCCACCATGAAGAAGGTTATAAATAAAGAGATGGGTTTCCTCAATGCCTCAAAAACTTTCAATGTTCCAAAATCCACGCTAGAAGTAAGGTCTTCTGTGGCTCCATTTATACAATTCTTATTCCCCGGCAGACGTACACTAACTTTGTTATTATTTTCATTAGAGACTGTGGTATATTACAATTCCCACAAATCGAGCTGAAGGGACGAAAATTTTGGGATTGTACCCAGACTTCTTGAATATCAAAATAAATCGAATATAAGCGGTCCGATCATGTGATAGTTATAAAAGAACGTCGTCAAAATTGTAAAATGATTCCTTCGGGCCGGATTTGAACCAGCGACCTATGGATATCCGTTGTACAACCATCTACAGTCCACCGCTCTACCAACTGAGCTACCGAAGGACGTGATTAATACGAATATCTCTCACAAATCGAAAGCGAAAGTAACTTGGAACTTGGCAGGAAACAGGTTCTAATCGAGCCGCAGCGACGAGGATTCCGTCAGTTCTTGTCCTTCTTCAACCACCACTGTTGATAGTGTTTGTAAAATACACTTCAAAACCTGTTTAAACATTCCCTCAAAAGCTACTCGTACTTTACTGTTAGTATATATTTGTCATATAACAAATTCAATTCAATTAGCGAAACTCGGTTATCAAACTTCCACTTTAATCTCTCAACAGTCGTTCCTGTAGTTCCTTCGGTCACTCAAATGACCCAATAACGCTAGGGGGGGAAAAAATCGAGCGATTTCGTCCAAGTGTCCACAACACTCCTTCCACAGCACCCGCGTACTCAACCTGATAAAAGATAATATTTGTTTTTAATTACCATCAATCTCTTTTAGCTTCTCCGTACGCTCTTTGCGAGCATTAAATAATTAAAAGTACACAAACCTTCGGAAGTTTGGAAGCTTCAACGAGGATTGCGGGATTTTAGCGAGGTTTCAAGTAGGTACCTACTTACAAAAAAGACCAACACCTGATAGATGACCGTAGTCGGTGTTTGCTCGAGGTGGAAGCGTGATGGCTTCCATTAGCCAAAAATCCACTGAGGTTTGGTTAAAATAGCCAAATTTCAACAACCCCTTCATTTTTCAACGGAATTAACAGTTGGCCGTAGATGCTGTAAGCTTGCCAACTGTTATATAATGATTCAGAAGACAAGCAAACCAAGAAAACGTTCAATAGGGGTAGTAATAGTATTCATGATCGGGCTAATTCGACGTCGAGTCGCCAAATTAGGTCAAATATCGAAATGGGCAATTCGAAACTCTTCAGCGCAATCGGACCAGGGGGGGGGGGGGGGGGTCAAAATGTGTTTTTTGAAAATGAATATTTGAGATTTTTGGCGATCAAGGCGTGTGAGGTATCATTTTCGACTAAATTTTGGACGCAGAATCCAATGAGACGGGTCCCGAGACGAGGTTACGGGTCAAAATGGGTATCTATCTACCCATTTTGAAAGTGGATTATCGAGATTTCTGGTACCTAGGCTGTGACGTAGACAAGAGACAGGTGGGGATGAACCCTCGGCAATATTTAAATAAAGTGAGTAGGTAAAGAAGAAACTTGAATTAAATTGAATAGAATAAAATTTATTTCTGTTTAAAAAAAAAAAGAAAGAAAGAAACGAAAGCCGATACTTCTCAGGGTATTCTTGTCACAGGTATAACCAGTAGACGATAAATTGCAAAAAAAAAAGAAAATTAGAAAAGGAAATTAAACGTTACTTGACTATCTAGCAGTCTTTGTCTTTATCTGCTAGCTAGCACAGATACATATAGCTACTATAACATTTTACCTGTTTCCGACGGCCGTGGAAATTTAGAGTAGAATTTTAGTCCTACTGGTTTGTTGGGTGGAAACAGATGGGAAACGATACGGAAGGGGATAGGGAACGGGATATTTTCAAGTTGTCTTGCACGATGTCCTGGACGAAACGGGCGAGGGATGGCGATAAACGATAGATGAAGTATTATCGAGTCGTCCTTGCCACGATGTTCTGGGCGACAGGCGACGATTGACAATAGCGGTACCCCAAATCTGCGGGACGGATGGCGACACACAACGTCGTCGATGAAGCAGAACAAAATTTAAATTGAATGGAAAAATAAGAGCACTCATAAGCAAAATGTGCAAACGGGAGAACAGAAGCGAGATCGGAATGATATGGTACCACTAGCACGGGGAAGCTGATAAGATCGCGAGAAGACACCAGTTGAGCAAAAGTTCAGGTGGCAGCACCGGACAGATCGATGGGTGGCAATCGATGAGGCAACCGCGCTCAGTTTGAATTGGGAGGGAAGGCGAGAATTCAAATTTTTCACGGCACAAGGGGTGTGGGGAATCATTTTCTATTATTTTTTTGATGCTGAATCGATTGAAATGAGTCTCCATGCGCCTGGTCCGAAGAATACCCAACTCCTGTGAATGAATTTGCTGCGTTTTCATCTTTTCGACGTGTAATTACCTACCTACCAAGTTGTTCTTCTTCGTAAGAACATCTGATACCTTTTTTTGCCGATTTGAAGGAAAATATTGTCCCAAGAGTCATCTTACTAACACCAGATTACTAACCCGTCACCATAACTATTCTCTCTTGTCTTATCGGCCGATACTTATTAGGTATACCTCCCACTACTAAAGCTTCGCCTATAATTATTTTTTGTCTCGCATTTATACCCTAGAATGTCTTCAATTTATTTTGTGAAGATTAATGAATCTATCAATCTCTAATTACATTTCATATCAAAAATGTTTTTCCAAAAGATACATTTTCTCCCCTTTTCCTCTCGACTAAAGTAGGTATGAAATTTAGTATCTCCAGTGGGTAAATCCCCAATTATTTTCTATTGTATATGTCACAAAATGCAGCAGCGATCGTAGCGGCAGCTCCATTTAACACTTTTCAACCTACATGATTGACGTAAACAGTGCAACCTCACAGTCTGGTTACTTTGGTTGGTTTAGGGCTAATTCCGCTAGGAGCGACACGCGTAATTCGATTTTCGAAGAATCAAAGGATGAACTGAGCAGGACCTCCATAAGACTCTTGTTTTTGATGATTCGATTGTCGGAATAAACCACGAATACCCCTGATAAATTGCAAAATGTATTGCATCTTCTACTCTCCCTCACGGAATACTAGTTTCAGCAGTAAGTGTAGCTGAGCCGCGCAAAAAGAAGGAACCGAGACATGACGGTATGAAAAATACGTCTTCAAGAATATTACGTCTACTCTCGGTCAGGCTTAAACACATTATTCATCCCGATGACCTAAACACGTGCCGTCCGAAGCCTTTTCAATGAATGTTTTTTTTTTTTTCGAAAATAACGCCTACAGGAAGCCATTGTAGCCCCTCAAACTCGCCTTCTGAAACCGCCGACAATAGCGGATATGTAACAAACAGTTGCGTAACCGGGGATCTTATAGAAGTGTCGACGTTTCACAAACAAAACTACCCTCGGCATCATTTCCAAGGCTCGTCGTCTCATTTTCGTATGACGAAGTATTATCCGACAATTGGATTTGTTTCCACTTGCTATTTTTGTGCGCAGACTTTCGCAACGGAATAATCAGAGGTCCTTGAGTGGATTATGGCAACAGTAGACATTAGTAAGACCAGATAGACTCTTGTCGCGTGATTTGATGTGTTTTTAAATAGCAAATACTAGTATATAGGGATTTTTAGAAAAAACAATTTAAAACATTTTTTGAAACTGAAAGTGTAGAGATACGATAAGCATAATTATTGTTAAAATGACTGCTACATCAGCGCAAACACAAGAGTTTCTGATAGAATGTCAAGTTTTAATCAGCAACACGATAGTAAATTCTCTTCTTCTTCTTAATGTATTCAGGCTTATATACTATATTTTCTTCAAAAGTTTGAAAAAAGTTTAAACCCAAACTGGTTCAAATTTACTGGCGTTTCAAGTTACCTCCTTTTCACCAAAGCAGTGCTTTGAGTTTGAACTCTATTGAGTCAATTCGAGTTTAACCACCCAAAATGTGGAGTGGTCAACCTGCTAAACAATTTTACTGCCAGTGTTTTTCAACATGGCCGCTGGAATCCGGTTCATTGAGCACATTGTGGTCTGCGGGACTTACAACAGGAAACATCTTGCCAAGGGAAATGTTACTCAAACACTGTGAAATGAGGGGGCATTGCCATGAAAGCAGACCTAGAGATAGTGACATCACTTGAGCGACTAATATTCAATTAAAA
Source organism: Cyrtorhinus lividipennis (assembly GCA_019603395.1). NCBI lineage: Eukaryota > Metazoa > Arthropoda > Insecta > Hemiptera > Miridae > Cyrtorhinus > Cyrtorhinus lividipennis. Next base: position 17,191,416 of record CM034008.1, read on the forward strand.
ACGCTGCAAATTCTTACACACGGGTTGGTTATTCCTCGGACCCGGCGCATGGAGACTCATTTCTTCAATATGGGGAAAATGGGGAATACAGTGGGTGCGGTGGGTCCCAGACCCATTCTAATCGATTCAGGATCCAAAATTTTGTGGAAAATGATACCCCACACGCCTAGGTACCAGAAACCTCGAAAACGCATATTCAAAATGGGTAGTATATACCCAATTTGACCCATGACTTCTTCCAGTGGGTGCCGATCGTTCTGGGACCCATTTCATTGGATTCAGCGTCCAAAATTTAGTGGAAAATGATACCCCACTCGCCTGGATCGCCCAAAATCTCGAAAATCCATTTTTCAAAAAACACATTTTGACCCCTACCCCGCCCAAATTTGGTCCGATCGTGTTGAAAAGTTTGGAGGATCGTCCTAGGCCGGTATCAGACCTCTGACCCAAATTTCAGATTTTTAGAAAATTTTCTACTACCAAAAACGGCGTGGACGGCGTACGGCGGACGGACATCGACTTTTTTTTGGTTGGTTATTCCTTGAATAATCAACCTATGTTTGATCTAGACCAGCGGTTCCCAAACTTTTTTGATGGCGTACCACCTAATATGAAGTCCTCCTTTCATGTACCACCAGTATAAAAATGATTAATCATCATTCCATTGCCAACATAGTAAAGTTTGTAAATAACAATTAAAAAATAACATTTAGCCTTTTAAGTACTTTACTTTAAAACAATGTTTATTTAGTTCTTTGCAGTTAATTGTAAATAAATTAGTTAAAATTAAACTTTTCATAGTTATAACCAATGCTTATTTTGAAATAAAAATTAGGATGAAAGAATATAAATAAACTTTAAGGTGTAGAACAAAACTGTATTTGGAAAACAATACAACAAATTCAAACATAAGTACACACAAGTTAATGAGAAGGATGAGCTTGTAGCGATTTGCTTAAAGTTGCAATGTCTGGTTTTATTGGGCTTAGCTTCAAACGCAAGTCATTTTCAACACAAGCCAGCCTATTTCTGTATTTGTTTTTAAGGTAACAAAGAGAAGAAAACGCAGCTTCACATAAGTAGGATGTTGAAAATGGGAGTAAAAACTTGACTGCTCGGTTGGCGATTTCACCGTAGTCTTGGCGTCGTTGAATCCAAAAGTCAATCAGGGTAGCTTTATCAAAAACTTCCTTCAAATCTGAGTCACAATTTAAGTCGAACAGTTGATCTTTTTCGGCTAATGAGAGATTCTCTGGGATTGTCATTTTCTTAATGTCACTAAACGGGGTTTTCATCCACAAATGTTCTTTATAGTTTTCTGGGAAGTAAATGCTCAAGTTTTCCTTCAAAATGTTACAATGGTCACTGATATCACTAAGAACTGTCTTACTAAGTGTAAGCTCATTTTCTTCAACAAAAGTGCTGAGAGAAGGAAAAAACGAAACCTTCCTTTTCTTGGCTTCATCATCTGCAAAGGTGATTTTTTGTTTCAAGGCATTAATTTTGTCACACACTCGAAACGGGGTATTAGAAGTACCTTGAAAACTCATGTTCACATCATTGAGTTTTGAAAAAATGTCAGCTAAGTAAGCCAGTCGACACAGCCATAGTTCATCAGTAAAACGACTTCGTAGCTCAAAATCAGAATCTGTTAAAAAAATCAATATCTCGTGACGTAACTCAAAAACGCGAGTCAGCATCTTTCCTCTTGAAAGCCACCTAACTTCTGTGTGGAGCAGTAGTTGTTTATAATACTGTCCATTTCTTGACATAAGTTGTGAAAAAGGCGTGAATTCAAGGCTCTGCTCTTAATAAAATTCACTGTCTTTACAGCCTCGTTCAAAACAGTTTTTAGTTGTGCTGGACAGCGTTTTGTTACAAGCGCTTCTCTGTGAAGGCTGCAGTGAATATGTTGTGCCTCCGGAGCTTCTTTTTTTTACTTTAGTTACCAATCCACTATGAGCTCCTGTCATGGCTCTCGCACCATCCGTGCATATACCAACACACTTCTTCCAATCCATTCCATTCCTGAGCACAAATTCATTTACTTCATAAAATATGTCTTCTCCAGTAGTATGAGCTGAAAGAGTTTCACAAAATAACATATCTTCACCAACTGAGTATTTTTCTTCATAGCGAACATAACATAACAGTTGAGCCAAATTTGCGACATCTGTTGTTTCGTCCACTTGTATCGCAAAGTATTTACTACTGTTCACTTTCTTGAGTAAAATGTCTTTTACATTTAAAGCCATATTAGATATTCTTCTTGAAACAGTATTATCAGACAAGGAAACCACATCGAGCTGTTTTCCCTCTTTATCCCCTACAATTGTGGAAACAAGGTCTTTAGCTGCTGGCAAAATTAGAGTCTCTCCAATAGTATGAGGTTTTAGTTCTTGTGCGATTCTCAGACTAACCTTGTATGAAGCTTCAACAGCCCTAGTGTTTAACCCCGTAAATGAAGTGATTGCTCCTTTATTCACTTTTAACTCAGACTCCTTCCGTTTAAAAAACTCTACTGGCTTGTTTATGAGATTGATATGCTTTGTATTAAAATGACGCAATAAAAGTGATGGTTTCATCGAATGATTTGACAAAGTTTCTAAACAAATGACACATTGTGGAACAGGTTCACTGAAATTTCCAGTATAAGTAAAACCAAACGATAAATACTTCTCATCATATTTACGTTTACCTGATTTCTTTTTGTTTTCACAAGTTCGTAACAAAGGCGTAGAAGTAGAGGAACAGCTTGGTTGCTCAGCATCTGTTACTGCTGCAATAGGCTTTTCTTGTTCCGGTGACAAAGTTCTTTGCTTTTTAGAACTACTACACGTAGATCTTATCAAAAACTTATCCATTTCAATTCGACAGCTAACACTTACCAACAATGTTATTCTCACTGACTGAGAGACACAATGCTCGCTGAGATGACAAACAGGCGACTGGGACTGGCTGACTGGCATCTGGCACAATACAATAACAAAGCGCGCGGCCTTGAACGGCGCTACTTCCCCTCCACGCCCTCACAATCTTTCCCACCCCGACTGTCACCCCTCCATCCGCTGCTCGCTCACCCTCACGCTACTAGTAGAGTATACCAATTTTCGAACTTCACTCGCGTACCACCAGCAACGTTCCCGCGTACCACCAGTGGTACGCGTACCACAGTTTGGGAACCGCTGCTCTAGGAGATCCTAAGTTTTATGAGAACCCAGTTTTACTGTTAAGTAGATAAACATGGCGCCGCCATTTCATTAGTGTATTCATCCCTAGAGAATATTTTTTCTGAAAAATATTTCCCGGCAAATTATAGTGTTGACAATGAAAAATATCCATACGAGTTCATCTCCCTAAGCCGCTATAAACCGTCATAAAGTCACGAGTCCATATTAGATATACTTAATTTCCCCGTTTATGCTCTGAAATCATTTGCTCTTATTGATTCAATCCATTTTGATTGTTTGTTGTGACTCATTGATAAGGTTAAGCCTCGGGAAAGCTGCTTGTAGGCCTGAAAAGCCACTTTCAGTCTGAATATGGGTTAATTTTGAACACACATGTTTAAATTTGGCTAAAATCCACTCACAAGGATGGTGCCTTTTTAAACTCTTTGAGAGAAAAGCGCGCTCAAATAAATTAATTCATTATAAATCCAAATAAAAACGATGAAGCAACTCTTATCACCATCCAAAAGCGGCAAAGTGATAATTATAATTTTGAAATGTCCCTTCGTCATTAGTTATGTTACCGCTCGATCATTATTCGACGCGACGTCCGCAGTTTCATCTTTTGAAAGCGTGTCTCGCATTTTAAAATCCTGATCAGTTGAATCACCGGATACCGATAATATTGGCGTGGGATGATAAATGTAAATACTAACGCCAGACAGAATAAGTATTCGCAGTCGTACAAAATATAAAGTAACAACTCACCCGCCCTGTAGATATCTACTGACGGTCGGCGTTAGTACAAGTTGTTTTTATGAGCAGCTGAACAATCGGAGATCCATTAGAAAGCGTTTAGTAGTTCATTTTACGCTTATCGACACTTACTTAATGGATTTTTGACGTGAGATGCAGGAGAAATTATTCCAGATCATTAAGAAAAGATACTCGTACAATAAAACAAATTAAGAAATAATAAAATATTGAGCAATTTAGCTCTTGAAAACCCATTTATTCATTCATCTTCTTGACCAATAGTGAATCAAAAATATTTTATAGATAGTCGGAAAACATTGAAACTTTAGGAAATAATTTGTTAATGACGATCACCAATCCAAAATTTCCCCACAAAAATTAAAATTTGTCATCCCATCATGTCTCAAAATTTGAAAACCGAAGCGTTTTTGTGAGTTCCTTCTATCTCATTTCATCCTCAAAAAGGCGATTTTTGTTCAAAAAAATTAATAACAGAATGCTGATTTTTGAAAACTTCTGGATAAGGTAGCAATTATTATGGGTTCTGCCAAATAAAAGTGGTAGATGTCCTCCCATTTTCCTGGTTGACTTCTCACCATTGGGAATGGCGTGAATAGCCAATCTCGTGTTCATAATTATAATACCCAGTATATCGTGAATATTGAGTGGACACTCGGAGTTCAATACTAACCCTCACTACCCATCAGGAAGGCAGTGGTTTCAGCTGATACAATTCCTACTCGAACGCCATCTTGGGACGCCGCTTCTTGTTTCTCATTCTTGTCTTCTCGGCTCTCCTCTGAAGTACTGTGCTTCACTAATAACCCATCTTCTGAATTCATCCTGTTTTGAATACTTGGTTTCCTCGCCTCTACTGAAGAAATACATCCCCTGTTGAGAACAAAGTAGTTTACTTCAGTATCAAGTAACGTAGATACTAGATTATTGGGTGAGTTCTTCAGTACTTGAGTACTTCAATATTCTTGATTTTGCACATACCCAGGTTACCTAGGGGCACTAGGTGATAGTAATCAGATTTATCAAGAAATACTCGCTTGTAAAATATGATTCTATACTGCTTTATGGCGACAATGTCCATCTCTCTCTATTATTTCACGTTGATATCGATAGTTTTTGACTAAATGAATGGGATTTTCGTTTCTCCAAACAGCTGCCGGTACGCATGTTCGATATATTCCCCCTTCACTGCTAGACGAACCCCCGGAGACCCAACTGCGGGCCAAAGGTTTCCCCTAGAAAAGGGCGTGACATGAAGTTACCACCAGATTTTTATAGACCTAATGAGTATTTATGGGACTGAAAGAAGAAAAAAAACGAGCGAGTCGACTAATAGCCATGACGAAACAGCCTATTGCTAATGTAGACTGATGATCTAATGCGTCTGGAAGAAAAAAGGACGAAAAAAAGTGCTGCAGTTGGGGGTGAGTGGTAAGACTGCAGCACTTAAACTTCAGCGTGAATTAGCGATGAAAACTAATGCATTTTCACGTATGATATTCGCTTGATGAGTAAATCTTGAGATCAAAGTACCTACCCCAATAATCGATATATCACTACTTTCAACACGTAACGATATTATCACTAGATAATAAACGACAAAAGGAAGAAAGATTTTAAAAAACTAGAAACTAATTAAATACGCAGGTTGCATCTTGAGCGCATGCGTATTACAATGGTCGTATGACGATATCGACGATATATCGATTTTTAGGGGTACGTACTCTGATCGTAAGGTTAGCAGCTTGATGAATTTTTGCGCATTCTTATAAGTAACGCGTCAAAAAAATAAGAAAAAGCTTAAGTTGAAGTAATTTTAACGTCAAACTTGAAAAAAATCGATACAAATTTCTTTTTTTTAAATAGAAATTGCTTTTTTGATTTAGCCTTTGCCGCTACTGTACCCGCAATCTTGGAAAACCGACGCCCCCCTTGGCTTTTCCTCCCCTTTTAATATTCAAGGAATGACCCTACATTCCCGGAGGCTTCCAGATTTAAATACGGACTTTAGATGCATAGTCCGAACATCACCCTTGGGACTAATTGAAAGGGAAAGCACCGCGTTGGGAGGGTTCGAAAAAACGGAGGAGTTTTAAATAGTTGATAAAACCGAGATTAACTGTATACCGCTTGAATACGCTGGAGTCCCCGTTTTCCTTTTTGATGATAATAAATTATATATTTCAGGCCGCAGTTTGAGTGATAGTGTTATCGTCTACTTTCAAGCGTGGTGATAGTAACACGATAGTAGTACAGTTTTAGTAGGGATCAAACTATAATATTAAACAAAATACTCGCAGGATTGACCTAATCCACCTCAAATACCAAATTTCACTGTAGTAGCACCCTTCATGTAAAGCATTAGTTCTTATATTCCAACCATAGTGGCCAATTAAACGAAGAATTACCTGGTCCCGCATCATCTAATCTTGGATATATATTTTCTAAAAGATATTATTGCATTTCGGCTGCTCAAATATACTCGATAATCATTTTTGTCAATACTTTTAAAACTTAATAGAATTGAAGTACAAAACCCGTAAACCGGTTGTTGAAATGGAAAATCGGTACTTAGATATATAAAATTACAATACCATAATATTTTTAAAGCAGAATCATCAAGCTATTTCAATCCGAAGGCATGAAAACTTCTAACAGGGCAACAGTAATGGATAATGATAACACATCACCAACCAAAACATTCAGAAGGTATTCGCATAGAAATCAATCTACTACAAGTTGTCGATTGAAATCCTTAATACTTTATTTTACGGTACTTCTCCACTCAAGCTGATTGAGTTCCACTTCATCTTACGTTTCAAAATCATTAATACCTTTATTTGTGTCATAATTGAACAATCAATGGTATCTTCATAGGGAAGGGATCACACATCGATTGTTTTATAGGAGGGAAACGTAGCTATACGTATACGCATAAAACCTTGCAACTTTTTTACTATATTCCTCCCAAAAAGGTACTATTGCTGGCATTTCGAAAAGAGGAAGCACACCGAAAGCTCTAGAATATATGAATTTGAAGTTGAAGATGATAAGTAGACCGATAACGAATTTACATTCCCCTAGTACCTATGGCTCAAATAATATATCGATTTTTTTTTAATTTAGATATCATTATTTCTATTATGAGAATAATACACGACCGATAAAGCATGTAAGGAGAAAGAATAAAGATTTTTATTTATAAAAGTAGTTAAGTACTGTTACTTTTACTTAGATGACAACAAAAATGTATTTGAGAAGAAACGCTGGTGTCAGGTGAAAACATCGATGGTTTGGGGAAAATCGATATATCGATACGCTATTTCTCAGAATCTCAGAGCGACCAAAACCAGAGCGTGAACACTTCGACTTCCTGGACGACGCATTTGCTTTATTGAGTTCATCATTGATTTTGTTTCCTTTCTATTGTGTTTAATTCAGTTAAGATTGTAAATATATCCTAGTTCTACAAATACAAAATGTCCAAAGCTGGAATTTGCCGTATGACCATCAGTCAACTCTCGCCAACTTCTACTGATCTGTTGATTGTGGCTGTTATCATTGCGAAACGTAGCCCGAAAACGTTTATCGACAAAAAAGGTAATTTCTTTAAAGTTAAGACGCAGGTACAATATTGAAATGAGTATGAGTTATTCATATCATCTGAGTTTGATTGGTTTTTGCCTCGGGAAGATAAGTATTCGTCGCCCGTATATGCCCATTGCCTACTATTTCATTTTGGCCGGATCAGCCCAGTACGGTGAATAATTAAAATGATTTCCATACCGTACTTGATCTCGAGTAAGCAAAATAATGTTCGTTATTAGTTGAAAATGTCATTGAAAGTAATTGTCATTTATTCACGTTTTAGACGGGCACTCTAGGGGAGTTTGGGGTCTCACAGTTCGAGATTCACCTGCTGATTATATCAATATCACTGTTTGGGGATCGGCACAGTTCGTCGAAGATTTGGCTTCGAAATTTCACGTCGGCGATGTTGGTGAGTTTTATACCTCTTATCGAGGCTGAGGTACCTAAAGTGGAAATACAATTTTCCACATTTGTATTCTTCTTTGTTCCTTTAAACTGAATAAAATGTATTTTATGGACTTTAGTCGATGTGATCAATCCAAAAGTTGGAGTAAGGCGAGAAGGAGTCTCCAATCAATTTGAACCACCTGTAACAAGGTACATTTAGATGATGAACATACACCACGTTATTGCGTGTTAATCAACCAGTATGCTTTTGAAAGATTACAATTTTTTGTAATTTTTTTTGCGGTGTTAGTTTCCTAGATTTGGTGTTTAACGAAAATTCGTCAGAAATGGTTCTTCACGACGAAGAAGACGCTGCGGATTTTCGTTATCTTCTCAGACTCCCGACGAAACCTCCGACGTATTTCATCTCGATAGCGGATCTGAAATCATCTGGTAAACCTCTGAACGGCCAGTGTGTCAATTTACTCGTCGCAGTTCAAAAAGTAGGTTTTTACTGTTAAGGTGTAGGTATAGACGGAATAGTTTTATGAGATTTATTCGTCCTCAGCCGCTCAAAAGAGGCATTGCAGGATTTCTAACGAAATTGACATGCTCTAGATAGATCAGGGCTATTCATTTTCTCATTGGGCTTGAGAAATGCAGGACACCCTCAATAAGTTAAAGTTGAAGAACGGCCCTGCACGTTCTTGCCCTAAAACTGGCTTCTTTCCCGTTCATCGTTCAATAGGGACACCATCTGCGACCTAGCGGCAGGCAAACTAAGCTAACAGGTTTGTGAGATGATACGAGAGCGCTTGGTAGCTCCTCTTTTGAGAGCATCTCTCCAGGTTCTGCCCTCGGAGCGGGTTTCCTATCGCTGGTTTCAATATATTTGAATCCGTTTTCATCATCTCTCAGACCTGGAGCCCAAGAAGTGTAACTTAAGTTCATTTTAAACTCGTATCCATAACAATCAATCTACGTAACAGCCATAACCATCAGGCATCTTCCCTACCAACTCCTCTGCTTACCCAAAGAAGCATCAATTTTCTACTTAGAATCGGAATTCAATCACCCTTTATTGTATCCATATTTTCACCAGATGAATCCACCTAGAGCCGTCAGAACGAGAAATGGTGAATCGCAAGTTCAAGATGTTCAAGTGATGGACCGAACCAGCTTGGGTTTCACCATAACCACTTGGGAAGCTCCTATCATCGACATGATGAAAACCTGGAGTCCTAGGGAAACTTGTTAGTACGCATTTTTATAATCAAACCCGCGCACCTAATTTGCATTAAAATTTTGGTTCAAGTACGAATTTTTTTGGTTTTGGTTCTCATCATATGAAGTTTAATGTTGGGTATTCCAATCAATACTCATTTTCAGGCCTCTTCCTGGCAGATGTCAAGTTGACGTGGAGCGAATACAAAGAACAAATGACTGGAGTGTTGAACTCAAAAAGCATCATTACAGTTAACCCCAACACAAACGACGCTAGGTCTTTGGCTGAATACGCGATGACTGTTCCTGTAGAACGAACTGCAGTTGTTGACTCGCTTGCTGCGTCATTGGTCAATCGTAAGTTTTCAAGTCTTGGAGTTGATAGTGCCTTTCTGACAGAAATTGTGACATTGTGTTTTGTTGGAGATGTCTGTTTCATCAGCAACTATTGATGCTAACTTGTCTGTCACCTCTTTTTGTTCGTTTGGCTGAAAATGGCATTTTAATTACTATCATCAAACCAGTAGTTGCCAGAACCCACACAGGCCTGCTGCCTCTCCACTGTCAATTTCGTTTTACTACATGTGCTTGCAGTTGATTGTTTGTAGAGCCTACTAACTGTACAGGCACTGTTGTCTGTAAAAACTTATCTTTCAGGCCATGTTATGCACAAATGATGGAAGAAGTTTGACAAATTTGAAGAACAAAAGTCTGAATTATGCCAATTGTTTTTACTTGCAGCTGAGTCAATCACCAATATAATGTCATGCGACGCAATTCTGGAACAAGCCAAGTCTGCTTCAAACAACGACAGTTTCACTGCACTCGTCTATGCCATTGTTGAAAGTTACAATTTGGATGGATGTGTCCCTGTTGTTCGTCTCAAATGGTGAGATGAATGTTCGATTGTTTTTAGGAGCCCAGTTAGCGGGATAACCAGGAAGTTTTCTATCATGACAAAACCTCCCTGTGGTAGCTATTATCGCTTTTCTAGCGCCCCCTTTTTTCCCAAATAAATAATGAATGATGCATTGTGAGCTTCTGACTACCCAAAATTTGATCAATTGACCGTTGACGTTGAGTTCTGTTAGTGTTTCTCTCTGTAGCTGGACAAGAAACGGAATTTGCATCTGTTCCACACTGCGGAATGTGACGTTTTTCCCCTGACTCCAGTTTTTGGAGACAATTTTACTTGAATTTACTCTTTACTATTTCAGTGCGATATGCGGTGGGTTGATAAAAAACGACTGCCCAAAAGAAGAATGTAAATTGCAACCAACGTATGGTCTGAATTCCGCGTCGTACGACATCCGAATAACGCTTATTGATCACTCCAACGCTTTAGAGAACTGCCGACTCAAAGGCGAGAATGCTGCAAAACTTATAGGAATCAACGTGAGTACTATGAGTTTTTTAAAAAAGTGGTTTAAGTAAATGGTTGTTGGGCGATGAGGTTAGAAACTGAGGAGATCCTTGGTTGTGGTAGGGTCTGGTTCAAAAAAGGACCATTTAAACTCCAGCATCTATTTCTACTCAAGCTATTTCCAGACTCTCCTTTGCCTTGCTTGGTCCCAAAGGTGACCTGCAGCAAGGGTGCACAAGATCTCACTCCCCTCCAACGGCTATGGTCCCTCAGTGCAAGATTTGTGCTTACCTGTCCTTTGACGCATGTTGTCATGCAACATTCCAGGGGATTGTTGCTGCAGAGCTCACACAAGGGACGTTGACAGGCCCACAGACTGATGACGCAAGAGTGGGGATTGGCTTAGCCAACCAGAGATAAGACAGTCAAACCATCTTCAGTTATTAGACAGGGTGATTCAATATTGTCCTTCCTGTGACAATAATGTAGCAACATTGCAGTTATGGCTGTCGCCATCCCCACACTTGCAGAGCAAGAGCCAGTTATTGACAAATTTTATCCAAACCAGTAGAGATGGTTTTGTATAATGTCTGTACCTTGCCTGGTTTAAGTAAGAAAATTAGAAATTCGCTAAAGTTATTACAACGAGGCGACGTTATAAAACATTTTCCCGTAATGAGTAGACCGACATCTTATGTTGTTCGCTTCAACAAAATCTCCACTGGCTGTTATCGTTCAGTGATTAACGCTACGGCTTAGTGCTAATTAAGAAGGCACCGTAGTTGTTAACTTCATCGTTTAAATGATCACCGTCAGGCTGAAGAATTCCTCCAGCTCACCAGTGAACAGAAAATTCAATTAAAATGGGATTTCCTCATGAAAAAAGTCGCCGCTCGTCTCGTCGTTCTTCCTTCGCTTCAAAATGGGCCGCCGTTGATTTCAGTCGTTTCTTTAGAAACCGTCTCGTTGACTGAGTTTGCTTTTGGATTCCCAATGTGTTGAAATTCGAGAAAATTATTACGTTACGTTTGTGGTTATATGGCGTTATTGTTTTTTGTATGGCGTCGGCTTTGAGCTAATGTTGTGAAAAATATTTTCATTTGAATCATCGTCTTTAATCAAGTCTTCAAATAGTTTAATATGAATAATATGAAGGAAACAATCACGGAAATATAAAGCTCACTGGCCTTCATGTTTCTCCCTTGCTCGAACATCACAAGTATTTCTTTCGTTTATGCGTATAAGGTGGGGGGGATGCCACAGAGACCGATTTATACGTAGCAATTATCCTAACCAACCTGGCCTGTTCTGTGAATTGCCAACGTGGTACAAAGTTGTGCAAATTGTTCCACGATGGTCAATTATTCTAAGCGTATTAGACACAAAAGGATGTTCAAGGTCATAAAAATAATAATTAGTTGTCAAGGAAAGTCAGCCAATTAAAAAAAAAGTAAGTCCCTATTATCAAAATGTCCTTTTAAATCCATAGTTTTGATCCACATCCCGTTTCAATCAATTTAATGACCAATATTTAGTGACAAATGATGCTCCGGACGTCTCCAAAAGGTCAAAACCCATTCTCACATGAATGAATTTGTAACGTTTTGTTTTTAGATGCTTCATTTTCCGAGTTATTCACAATTAATGTGTTTTTGACCTGACGACATTAAATCGGCCATAACTCCTTCAATTTAAAATATAATCTTGAACGTGAGTACACCGTTGGAAAGGGCGTCAAATTTCCCTTCTGAAGGGCCCCTCAACGTTTCCATTTACTTAGTTACCAGTACTGTACTGGTATTCACTAATTCAGGAAATGAAGAAAATAAAATTCAGCCGGGTAAAGGAAACATTTTCACCAGAAAAATTCCGGTGTGGATTCGTGAAAATATAGGCCCATAGTACCAGCTTTCCCACGGTATATTAATATTAAAAAATATATATATTAATAAATAAAATTTTAGAATGATAATGGCAATGAAGTGAAAAAGATCGGAGGCGTTCAAGGGCCCATCAAAAGGGAAATTTGACGCTCTTTCCAACGAAGTACTTAGATTTGAGATTATGTAGAAAATTAGGGGAGTTATGGCCGTTTTTGGCGTCATTTTGAGAACCCGGAAAACTCCTAAATCGTGAATAACTCGGAAACAATGCTTCTAAATAGATGAGTCCTTAGGACACTTTTTGTTGCAAATGAGTTGTAGAATCGACCCCTTGAAGGCTGCCAACTATACATGTGAATATTCTGTGTTAATTAGTGTTAATGATGATGAGGCAGATATTTTAAATAAATGGTTGACGTGTAATCAGACGTCTGACAATCGGAAAAGGAGCAGTCCGTCACCCCCTCTCACCGGGGCGACCCCCGTTTTTCACCGGTGCCGCCGTTCGTCCGCGAGCCGCCGTGAAAAATGACGAACGGTGACGTCCGATTGGTCCAAGAAGTCGAAGACGGCCGCTGATTGGCTCCCCGGCCGCCACCCCCGCACGGCGCGGCGGGCCCACCCCCATCGCCCTTCCCCGTCCGAACGGCGGCGTTTTTCCCGCGTTCGAGCTCAGTCACTCGCGCACCCTCGGACTGTGGACTCGGTTTGTGCGCGACAGTTGTATTACCGCAAGTGTTCGTAACTGCGCGATCGCGTATGGACCTCCAAAGCCAATATCTAACAACACCTAATGTGAGTAATTATTTATATCACCCCCCCATTCGACAAGACATACCCCAATTTGAACGTTCAAGCGAACAATTAAATTCCAAATTGTCGTAAAACATGTTAAAAGTTGTTTTAGAACTATAAACGCTGCAAATTCTTTCACAGGAATTTGTCTCCATACAAAAGTTAGTGGAAATGATACCCCACACGCCTAGGTACCAGAAATATCGAAAACCCTTTCTTGAAATAGGTAGATAGATACCCTTTTTGATCCATAACCCCTTCCGGTGAGCTCCAATCGTTCCGGGACCCATTTTATTGGATTCAGCGTCCAAAATTTAGTCGAAAATGATACTCCACACGCCTAAATCGCCGAAAATCCATTTTTCAAATAACACATTATGACCCCCTCTCATTCCTAATTTGTTCCGATCGGGCTGAAAAGTTTCGAGGACCAGCTAAAGCCAAAAATGGGACCCTGACCAAAATGTCAGATTTTGGAAAAATTTTTTTACCAATGACGGCGGACAGGTATTTGCTCATTTTGATCCAAGCACCTTGAAACGTCCAGAAAACGTTTTTGGGCCGAATCGGAGAGATTGACTATTTGCATGAAACATAAGTTGAAGGAATAACCAACCAACCAACCAAAACGCAACAAAAATTTTTTGTCTTGAAAAAGTAATATATTTTTGGGCTGAATTAAGATTAGAAGATGCGGAAGTTGGTTCTGATTTTATTCAAATGAAACCCTTCCTATTCAGTTGCGAATGTATTTTTCAAGCTTATCAGAGTCCTAGGCGCCTATGATATGATTTGAAGCGAAATTCAAATTGTCCTGAAACATCAAAAATATGGTTTTAAAATAAAAATGCGACCAAAATACGTTTTTCTCAACAAAAGAACTACATTTATGGGCCGTATTAAGACGGATAATGGCTCTATTTTTATTTCAATAGATATTCCTGTACATTTGCGAATGTATTTTTTGACTTAACGGAATCTTATACGTCTGGGGTGTGATTTTCCGCTCAATTTTGGACGCTGAATCGATTGGGGGTGGGTTTCCCGGACAAATTGCCGCACCCCGGAAGAGAGTATGGGAAAATGAAGATTTTTGAGATTATGGGTATTCTTGAATCACGATAAGTATTTTAATGAAAATGTATTCCTCAAATTTTCTAATGTTTTTTTCCTCGCGAGTAAGTTTAACTGAAAATAGTGAACCATCATTTTCTGCCTTTTTAATGTTCATCAGTAGAGTAATTATGATTATTCGATGTAATTCCAACACAAACAGTTAGGTGGAAGGTTAAATCTTCAATTGCTCCCTGATAAATACCCTCTTGATGAAATAATATATGATATTTTTTCATGAAATTTCCCTGTTGAGTATTCCTATGTAGATTGCCTTGCCTAGCTTACCGTTCTAAATCCACTATTTATATTATCCTATTCGTGATCAATTCTACCTTTTACTTCAAAAGTAAATAATGAACTGAATTCTGAGTGATTCGATGTGTCCGTTGTAATAGGAAAGGGTTTTCCAATCGGGTTGATCCCTCGAGTAATTGACGTTTCGGTTTAAAAGTAAATTTTGCAAGAGACTGTTCGTTTTTGAAAGCTTCAACTGCCTCGTTACTGTTTTTATCCGTGAAAACTCGTCACTTTTACGAGAAAAAACTTTTACGTTGGTACGTATAACTCATTTAAGTGGTTAACGGTTAACGAGGTGAACTCGGTGGCTGCGTTAAAACTTTCCGAGTTTAGAAATGACGACCAATTGACAATTTGTCGGTTTTATATCAATGGAAGATAAAATGGATGGATTGATTTTAACGACAGTTGAAAGCTGGAAGAAATCATAATGAAATAAATAAATCTGTTCAAGTATCTATTTTGAAAACAATTATTTGTAATTTATTTAAGAAGTTTACTCGCATTTTGATTTATTTAATTTACCCATCATTTGGTTAATCGTATTTTTACAAATTATTTGTACCATATTTATATATTGTCATTCAATTTAAAAAAATTGAGAATGCGTTTGTTGGCATTTTACCAATTACTATACAAGTTGAATCGTGATACGTTTCCAAGGTCATCCCTTCGAATAATAACGAGTAAAAGCGATGAAATACTTCTGTTTCTAAGGGTGGATTACATAAGCGTCCATTCCCTTGGGAATCAGTTATGAAAGTGCCAATTAATTTTGTTACAAGAGCTACGTAGATCTATTACCAAGCACGCTGTACTATTTTTTTAGTCTGGAACAAAAGCTACATAAACTTGAAAGTTATAGTAGAATAAAAGCTAAAAGTTTTTAAATTTTCTTTTAATTGATATCGCTCTTCTTTCTCTCGTTTGAGATTGGGGAGAAACGTTTGGCTTTAAATTCCTGAAAGTTCCTTTTTGAAGTGGAAGATTACCACTTGAAGACCCTGAGATTCTTTGGTTAAGAGGAAGAATACAAATTAACCAGACTAAGTAAGAACAAACAATCTTCTTCATTTGAAATACCTGGAACAACCTTCAGATGTGCCTTTAGAATAGGTTTAGAATGCCAGTTTTGATTTAGTGCTCAACAAAGAGCACACTTCTTACGGTAGAAGGCGATCTGTCTCGTCTCTGAGACGTTTACGATGAATCGAAGGTCAGATGAAGCTGTGTATTCAGATGTTATCTCTGGAAATCGTCAGATAAATTAGGATGAAGAGAGAATAGAATGACCTCAAAGAATAAGAAAAATACTAGTTCGAGTTTCTGAAATATTTTTGTAAATAAACACTAACACGATTGCAATTTAATTTCGTGAACTCTTAATTTGATATGATTTAGTTGTGTTTGGTATATTCATATCTTGGATGTTTTTCCTTTAGTTGCAAGACTGGAAACAGCATAATCTTCTAATCAAGACATTGTTCATCTCTTTGTATGCCAAATTGAACAGGAGCATGGCGTGGTACTGGAATAGCTTGAATGAGTTGTGCTAACCTAAAAATTTCAGGTAAAATCAAGAACATGGCTCTGGAATTGAGGGTACCCTCCCTCATCCATATTTTTATGTATTTTACTGAATTTATCATTTTTCACTTCAAACAAGACAGAAAAGTAGGCAGTTCTTAGTAAACTATTTGCAAAAGGGGATTGTACAGTGTTATTACAAATAGCCAGTATCCAGGACTTTGCAACAGGCGGCAGGTGAACGGCCCAACTTGATAATATGCTCTCTTTCTGTTAGTAATCACTTGAATTAAATCATTAAGTAACAAACAATTCATGCAACGGCTATCCATTTTTGATGGAGAAAGCAGCAAACAAAACAAGAGATTCAACCTACCTCCCAGGCGAGCTACCACCTACCAATTTCGGGATTCTGATCTAATCATTTTTCTTCAGAAAATCAAGAAAGGCGTGAGACAGCTTGAGACTAACATTTTTCCTGTGATGACTGCTAGAACATGATAGAAATTCCCTGCACACACTGATCCCCTCATTGTGAATACACACTCATTCAAACTATTTTTAGCATAGATAACTGATAAGAGATAAGAGTCATCATCAACATTCTGATACTGACCTCTCTCTATTAGTGTAGTATTGATTTCGTTCAGTTCTGATTGATCTCTGATTTGAACCTACTATGGAGAATCGAACCTGAACGCGCCCCAATTCAACTTTTTGGATTTTTATTCATTCTTTAGTTACTGATGTTTTTCCTATTTGTCAGGGGTACTGGCAATACCTGCGTTACCCTGAATCCTCGCCCCTGGGTAAAACCCATGCCATGCCAGCAAGATACAAAAGTAGTAAAGAATTTCTTCCCCACCCAAAATCCTCGCCTTTGTAAAGGATTGTTAATTCGTTTTTCTGCTGAATGGAGTTCAATATTTTGTAGGTTGAAACTACAAGACAATTCAGAGCATCCTGTAGAAAACTGGTGTTTATGAGCGGATTTTGTTTGAAGTATTCAACATTCAATTTTGTAGTATATGAATTACATAGTCACTTGAACGCCTTGATAATCTCTCATTTCTGTACGAAATTGCCTGAACTGAAGAATTGACTAAATGAGGAACAATTCACGCAGCCATTTTGGTTGATTATTCAAGGAATAATCATGCAAAAGGTCAACCTCTCCGATTCGGCCGTCCGATTTACGGCCCTGTGTAAGAATTTGCAGCGTTTTTGAGTGGGAGAGCAGCAAAAGAGTCAAACTCAACAATTTGACACAATAAAATCCGACATTAACATTCATCTTTGGGCTTTTAAAATAATCAATTTTACCTTTCCACCATTGGTTTTGCCAATTTGTCCAAGAGGGTGAACTGTAGAAGGTCATCCGCTACTTGAAAATGCTGTGCATTACATGATCCTTGACGTGTACTGGTAACAGCAGGCGCCATTGCTGCTTGGAGCCATTGAGAAACCTCTGCATGAATCCTTTTTGTGCAATCAGTGCTTTAGAGGTCTTTTAAAATGTTTTTAATCCTCTGAAATTATTATGACACAATAATGGCATCACTGAGTCAGTTCTAACTGGCCTATTTACTGCAGGTATGGAAAGACACGTACAATTTTTTGTACTATAATAAAGGACGTTCAGAAAACAACCACAAATTCTCCTGATCAGAATATACTTTGTTTATAAAAGCTTCTTAGTTACTGACCGGTGAAGTTTCCCGTGTACCTTCAGGAGCTTAATGGTTCTGTTATAGATCCACTCTCTTTCCTAATTGGGTTCCAAGTCCGCCCCATGGCAATTATGAGGTGCGCCATTTTATTTAAAGTTGCGCCTTCCTACCTTCCCGTGGTAGAACGAGGTTCTCGAGTGCCTTTTAGTTTGTAACCAGACTAATGACGATCCGCTTTCAGGGTTAAGTGGACGATAGCATGAGGGCAAGAAGTAAACGTACTCAATACTTGATGTTAAGGGAGAGGGTTGATTTTCCAAAAGCCGGGTTTTTGTTGTAATACCCTGATTTAAAAAAAAAAAAAAGTTTGTTTTGTTGTTGTTTCTACTTGCAAAATGTTGACGCCAAATATTGCAGCGTCTGCACAACGCTGAATCATCCAAGTTATGAATGGATCTCATCATCTTTCCAAGGAGAGTCGAGTCATTGTGATAACTTCGTATTTCATTTCATTCTATTCTCCCTTTATAGGACGAGCAACCCCAATTTATCTAACGATCCCAGAGATAACATCTGGATATACAGCTTCAACTGGTCTGCAATTCAACGTTAACGTCTCAGACACGGGACGGATACGGATCTACGTCAAAAGCTCTTCGTTGATTAAACCAGAAAGGGCCCTAAATAAATGATCTGACCTTCCTAAGTAAATCTTGAGTCTAATCTCAAACGTATTTTGATATTGCAGGTCACAACATGAAAAGAATGTGAATTGGATAAGATTCACTAAATTGTATAAAATATAAATGCATTCTACGTACATCTGTGATGGTAAAATGAGTTCTGAGCAATTATTACAACGCTGCAAATTTATCGACAAAGTATTATATCTCAAAACGAGAGAAGAGGTTAACAAAAGGGAGCAACCAGTGTCAATTACAGTCCATTCAGCGTATAAAATTTAGGGGAATATGATACTTCACGTGCTCAAGTCCCCCAAAATACTCTAAACACATTTTCAAATACATATTTTGACCTATATTCTCGTATGGAGAGTAGTGTTGGGCTCGGGGACCAATGTATTCAGCGTTCAAAATTTAGTAGAAAATTATACCCCACATTCCTAGCACACTAAAGATGTCGAAAACCCATTTTCAAAACACCATTTTGACCCATACCCTTCTTAGAGGGCATTAATCGGTCCTGGGCCCATCTCAATGGATTCAGCGTCCAAAATTTAATGGGAAATGATACCTCACGTGCCTAGTTGCCAAAAAATCCCGAAAATCGAGTAGTACAAAAAATACTTTTACTGATATTTTTCCTAAATTTGGGCCGATCTGGCTGAAAAGTTTCGAGGACCAACTAGTCAAAGAGAGGTGCCTGATCAAAATCTAAAATTTTTAGAAAATATACATAAGGACCATGTTTTTTTTTAAATCCAGATTTTAATCTTGTTACGCGAAATGTCACGTTTTTGGACAAAAATATGAGATGCCGTAGCCTTTCCAACGAATAATAAACCAAAATGCTGCAAATTCTTTCACAGGGATTGGTTATTCTTCGGACCAGCAGCATGGAGACTCATTTCAATGGATTCAGCGTCCAAAATTTAGTACCAGAAATCTCGAAAACCCACTTTGAAATAGGTGAGTAGGTATCCATTTTGACCTATAACCTCTTCCGGTGGGAGCCATTTTTTTCGGGACCCGTTTCATTGGTTTCAACGTCCAAAATGTATTCGAAAATTATGCCCCTCACGTCGAAAATCTTGAAAATACACAATCACCTACGCTTCGCCAATTAGGCGCCGTATAAGTACTGTAATTAAATGAGTTCTATTTAGGGTAAATTGGACCTGTAGATACGTGTTTCACGAGTGACTTCACTGAGACAATGAAAGTTTC
This sequence comes from Cyrtorhinus lividipennis, assembly GCA_019603395.1. Classification (NCBI taxonomy): domain Eukaryota; kingdom Metazoa; phylum Arthropoda; class Insecta; order Hemiptera; family Miridae; genus Cyrtorhinus; species Cyrtorhinus lividipennis. The sequence goes on from CM034008.1 coordinate 17,211,120, forward strand.
GTTGTAAACAACTTATTTGACGAAATGTAACGGCAACTTGATTCCCTCGAGTCAACAAAGTGAATGAGCTTCCTATTAGTACCGACTGGTTGACAGTATGAACTAGAATTCAAATGTGAACATTGTCGGTTTACCACAAGAGCTTTCAAGTGAGTTTTGTTTGTTCTTGTGCTGAAATTGACTGACAACTAGGTAGGAAGCTCATCCTTATGGATAGAAACTTTGAAATTATTACGAGTTATCTTCAAGTTGATGAAAATATCTTGTTGGAATTTATTTTCACGATTAAAGGAAAACTGGATGAAATAGGCTGAAACTCTGCGCTTAAACGGTCATTTGATTAGCCAACTTACGAAGGTAACTTAAACTTAATTTACTCGCTGAATCACGAACAACTTCTCCGTACCGCAAATGGTTGGAGATAACAATCTTCTAAACTGAACCAGTTACTCCTCGTAGCTTTGTGTGACTTTTGGAACTGTTCCAAAGAGTGGTTGGTTTTTTTCACCGGCTCGAGGAGTTTTTTTTCTCTTCCCGACGTATTGAGGAAACGGGAAGCGTCCCAAGATTTGGAGCTTATCACGCATCATTACTCGAAGGACGGTTCTAGTTTCCGTTTGGCACCCATTTCGCCGAAAGCGAAAACAATTATAGAGGTAAAGGTGCAATTTTGGATTATTGAGGATCCAAATGGTTGAAAGAGAGGTATTGGTTCACTAGATCACAATGGAAACACAAACAACATAGGTAAGACCCATTTAAAATGAGAGATTCGCAGAATGATAGATATTTGCATTATCAATTTTTCATTTAAAACGACTAACACCAAGTAAAACTCGCCCTATTACTGGAAATTTAACGGTGTATTCCGCGAACCAGGCATGAGATAACTTTCAAATGGGGAACTATGGGGAACAGTGGTTGGGGGGTCCCGGACGTTCAAACTCCAAAATGCAGTGGGACCTGATACCCAATAGTAGAAACCCACTATTTAAAATTTGATACTCTCCATGGCAATTTGACCCAAATTGTTGAGAAGAGCGTTCTGGCCCGGATCATCGTCATTAATTTAGGAGTCGAAAATACCAACTCGCCTAATGCCCAAAATCCCCCATTTTTCAAAAACCACATATTGACCCTTACCCCGCCCAAATTTGGTCCGATCGGGCTGAAAAGTTTCGAGGACCGTTCTAAGCCGGGAACAGACCCCTGACCCAAATTTCAGATTTTAGAAAATTTCCTACTACCAAAACGGCGGACGGTCCCCAAATATCTCGAAAACTCCTTTTCAAAATACCCATTTTGGCCTATAACTAGCTCTAGTTAGCACCAATCGGTTCAGGACCCATCTCAATGCATTCAGCGTCCAAATTTTAATGGAAAAATATACCCCACAAGCCTAGTTTCTATATAATCAAAAAATGTCTCGTGGGTTATCGAGATTTCATGTACCCAGGCGTGTGGGGTATCATTTTCCACTAAATTTTGAGTTTGTGTTAGATGTTATGGAAGATGTTATTTTTCACTGAATTTCGGACGCTGAATTCAATGAATAGGGTCCCAGAACGATTGGCACCCACCGGAAGAAGTTGTGGGTCAAAATGGGTATGTATCTACCCATTTTGTTTAATATGTGTTTTCAAGATTTCTGGTACTAGGCGTGTGGGGTATCATTTTCCACTAAATTTGGAACGCTGAATCCAATTAAATGAATCCCCAAAACGATTGGCGCCCTCTGGATGAGGTTACGAGTCAAAATGGGTACTTTCACTAAATTTTGGACGCTGAATTTTGAACGCTTTTGGACGTTGAACAATTAACAGGAAGAGGTTATGGGTCAAAATGGGTATGTATCTTCCCATTTCGAATGTCTATTTTCGAGATCTCTGGTACCTGGGCGTGTGGGGTGTCATTTTTCACTCAAATTTCGGACCCTGAATCGATTGGAATGGGTCCGGGACCCGCCACACCCACTGTTTCCCCCATTTTCCCCATGTTGAATGAATGAATCTCCATGCGGCTGGTTCAAGGAATAACCAACCCATGTGTAAGAATTAGCAGCGTTTTTGAAACTCGATCTTTCCGATTTTTCGGGAACTAGGCATGCGGGATACCATTTCTTACTAAATTTTTAGGGTACTAGGGCTGTGGGGTATCATTTTCTACTAAATTTTAGACGCTTAATCCGTTGAGATGGGTTCTGGATCGATTGGTGCCCCCTGAAGTAGGTTATAAGTCAAAATGGGCACCTACCTTCCTATTTTGAAAGTGGGTTATTGCGATTTTTGGGGACCTAAGCGTGCGGCCTCATTTTCCACTAAATAATTGTGGATTGTGAACCGACTAAAAATCAGTCCTGGGCACCCACTTTTCCCTCACACTCTTACATTAATGGATAACAAACAATTGTTGGAGAATTTGCAGCGTTTTTCTAAACAACGCCATTTATAAACTCTCATAAATCGTATTTATAAACTTTTCCCTTTACTGCTTCCTCCGCTTCACTTGCATTGCAATTGCACGTTTCCCCGTCTATTAATACACCATTTCATGACTGTAGAGAATATAACGATCTGGGGTCTCCACAAACTGTGAACTTCCAAAATGAACATGCTGCATCGAGCAAAAGTTAATTTATTCTAATTTATGAGGCGATTTATTATAATTTATTCTTTTGTCGAGGTATTTTCTCTACGATTAACATTTTCACGTGTATTAAGGTGATATTCCGCTTGATGTCTTTTGTTATTATTATGTTTTTGCTTTATTTTTAGTCGGTCGTTTACACTATTTCAACACTTGTGAGATGTGATTCTAAAGAGTCTGAATTCGGGTTGAGGGAAAGGATGGGTGAGATGTTATCTTGGTTAAGTAAATACTCGACACCCAATGCAGAAACTCCCGCTTTTTGTTGAGAAAACGCCGGAAAAAAACCTGTTTCGCCGGAAACGACTGTTCGATCTTCATCCCTTGAGCTCCTTCTATTTGAGGTGTAAATAAATCAGACAGCAGTTCGCTCGTTCTCAAAACACTGACCGGTTGTCTCACTGGAAACCAAACAGATTCGACTACGTTTAAAGATAATCTCCACCTTGCAATTTTTCCAGTTTGAGTTTTATCCTCGTTGAACCGCTTCGTTGTGAGAGCAATTTCGCCAGTCAACTTCCTATTCACCGTTGGGTAAAGCGCTAAATTATTCTTCGGCGCCTCAGCACCTCCCATTGTTTCGACGGTCGGTGACATCGGTGGGACAAGTAAATAACCTGATGCCGACCTTGGCCTCAGACCGAATCAAATTTGAATATTTTACTCGTTGATGCTCACCAACGATCATACTCGTATTTGCTTATTTGGCAGGTTCCCAAATGAATATTCGGTTCCGTTTGTCAAACTCGTTTTTTTCCGTTTGTCGTAAAAACTCGATTTAAGTGAGTCTACAAGTGTCTCCAATTTTAACGTATTTGGTCATTTTAACACATTCAAGGTGTACCATCGATTTTTCGATACAAACGAACTGTTTTTGGACTTTGATGTTATTGTCAATCACAATCTACGGATTTTTGGAATTCAAGATAACGGATAATAAGGTTGACGTTGTTGGTATAACTTTCCCAGTTCTTTGTGTATAATTCTTGATTAGAACACGCATTGTTTGGCTCATGTAGCCTTTCTGAAATTATTTGCAGATGATCCAAGCAATCCCGAGATGCCCCATGGCGGTCCAGACTTCCGCCATTAGGAAACAAGGGCGTCGATTTTAGCATTCCCCACAATCCCCACCACTCAAAGGCATCTTCTTTGTTTCTAACCTCATTCACTACTCGTTTCTCTCGCTAGTTTTTGCTCGCGTTATGCTATTTCTTGTTGAATAAGGTAGCACACATTGCTTAAAACAATATATATTCTTACTTACCAAATCAAGGAAGCGAGTTGTTCTCATAAGGGTAGTTTATCCTCATTACTAGGGCTAAGATTTCGATGTATTTACACAATATTCTCAGAAACCAAATATCGCCTTTAGATCTCAAGCATTATGTTTTGAATGATTCAGAGTGAATTTAGGTCATTATATAGTGACTTATCATAACATATTCAGGTACTTTCACATACTATGATCATTATTACATGTTTTGCCTAACATTTTTGAAGTTTGTTTGGTCGGCAAGTTGGAAAAACACTGGTGAAGAACGATGCTTTCATTATCAAAATAACAATTCCTGTTTCCCACCATTGCTGGTTGGATCCGCAAGGTGTACATATATGCTTCTTGTCAAAAATGCCTAGACCCGTGCCATGTGCTAAGGCTAAACCTAACCTGTACGGCCCATGTCTTCATACCGTGGCTGCAACGGTTAGAGCTGAATTTCCAGTTGTTAATCTGTTAATTTCGACAGTTGAAAACAATTTTTCCTTGATGCTCCAAGGTGGGTGCTTGCTTTTAAGGATTCATATCCTCGCCTGAGTTTGCCTTCTCAACCGGTTGTGACAAAATGGGACATTTGGCTGGCAGCAGCTGAATACTACAGTAAAAACTATGATGAAATCAAGGATATTATCCCGCGCCTGGACGAGTCTTCTGCTGCAGCTATTTCTCGAGCCAAAGATTTGATGAAAGAAAACTTCCTTGAATAATAAAATGGCTCTCATATCCAGCAGCTTTACAGTTTTGGGGAAAATTATATCGCAGCTGAAAACCCGATTCGTGACTCTTGCAGCAATCATCAGCCTTGTGCGGACTACAGTGAAGAAGTTGGAATTGATGCCTGGCAATGTGGAGGACTAAATCAAGAAGAAGATGCTGAACGTTCTGAATAGTATTTCAGGCTGGAAAATGATCTTCTTAATCCCCGAAATTCTCATCAGCTTAACCTTCGAAAATTTGAAAATGTATGTTGTTGCAAATAATGGAATTACGTGGAAATCCCAGCTCTATTCATTACACTCTTTGGTTGAAAAGCCTTAGCGTATTTTGCAGTCGCTTTTTCCAAAGGCACAAAGATCACTACAGATAATTCGATCCGAAGGGTCGGCTATAATACCCCTTATCATATTTAGTATCACAATTTCAAAGTGGTTATGAACAGCAATACCACAGCGCGGAAGATGAATTCTCAAGGCTGCAATTTGCGTTTACGTGAATCCATTAGAGGTATATCGTCCGGACAAAATAGATGGAACATGTATGCAAAGTGACCCCTTCTCAAATAGCCAACTAAACCTGAACTAACCTGAAAAAGTGAAAAGACGACCAGAATAGAATTTCCATCAACTTCTTTTTAACTTCTAGACTTTTTTGCCGCTCGACAAAAGAAAATGAGATTCAAGTCACATCCCAATCTTACCCTCCTACCGTAGTTCTGAAGTCCAAACAAGTCGTCGTTTCTAATGTATGCAGAGAACGAAATTTCGAATCGATTACGAAGTCCTTGTCGAAACTGTTTATCTCGGATAATTACTGTGATTTCCTGTCGCACGCTGCCCCGGTCGAGCTATCAAGGCAGTTCCCTGCTCTTCGTCAATTTGAATAAGGTATCGAAATACGCACATTGAGATGAGTCGGATCCTGCAAAGTTATTCGTTCCATATGCGGATATAACTTAGTAATTACATGAGATGAAAATGTGGACCAAGACTTAATTACTTCCCCGTCACGCCAGTGTCTTTGATGTGAATTTTAAAATTGATATGCTTCTTCTTTTTCAGGAGAACATGATGAAGTTGACTCGCTGGGTTTCACATCTGTTTTGGGGACAGTAGGTGAGTGCAAGATTTCAGCAATCTTCCTACCTGGTCTACATAATAGGCGAGCCTTTACATAAATTATACTCTTAGCTGTTACAGCCATCGCCTTCGTGCAGAAAAAATGATGTATTTGTGTATTGAGACATCCAAGCTTGGCCTTAAAACCCCTTTACTCTTGCATTTACTGTACGATAAGACCTATTGTTTCCCTGACAGTGATTGTCTTAATTGAGATATGGTTGATGTGAGGTTGAGAAGTTCAATAGTTTATCAATTTCTCACAGGAGCAATGAGTCGATTTCACTCAGGAGCAGGTATAATTGAGCAACAACAGCAGCATGTGAGAACAAATATGAGTTAATAAAGTTATAAAGTGAGGAGATGCATTCAGGTTGTGGGGGTTCTAATGACCATGCCTCCATGTCTATGGGAGTCTAGAAGGCGCTGGCATAGAAAATATCACTGCAGGCGCTCTTCAGCCATATTTGGTCTTGTTTTGAGGAGCAAAACATTCAAAAGAATCTCTCTATCCACTATTGCATAATTCTAAACCCTCAGACATCCAACGAAAAGGTCCCTTGTAATAAGATTAAATAAGGTTTTGTTGATTTTTGCAGTAGTCTTGGTGAATAATTGCGTTGAAAGTGCTGTGTCAATTTGTTCTCTCTGGGTGAACGTCAAATAGTTCTGAGTCACTTCCAAGCACATTTCGAGAAGTGAAGTGGCTGTCAATACCATTATTGTATTGAACAAACTGACCTGTTAGTTTGTGTCAAGTGGAAGGAACCGTTCATCTCAAACACTTTTCCACCTCTCGAGCCACTCTCGGCCCTTCTTACCATTCTTGTCACCTCTCGCCGTCTACACGAAAGCGCAGGTGCTCTGTTCTTGTCAAGATGTAACTTCATCCTTTACTTCTTTCGTCGCCGCACCTGAGTTAATATACGTCGGACACCCGTAACGGGAGACGTTACAATTCACTGAACAAACACTCTTGAGACAATTTCAACACAATGGCCGCGTATTGGGACCCAAAGGACCTCACGGAAGAGAGTTCTTATTTGTTTCACAACTTTTCTCGTACACCCTACCGACAAAATGATACCTACCGGTCAGAAGCGTAACTCAGTGGCCCTACCAAGACTTGGGTGTACTCATAATTGTAAATTAAAAGATAAGAATAAATTCATAAATCTCTAAAAACTGCAAATTCTTTAACAGGGGTTATTCCTCGGACCAGGAGCATGGAGACTCATTCCAATCGATTCAGCATTCAAAATTTAGTGGAAAATGATACCACACACGCCTAGGTACCAGAAATTTCGAAAACCCACTTTCGAAATAGGTAGATAGATACCTATTTGGACCCATAGGCGCCATTCGTTCCGGGACCCGTCTCACTGGATTCAGCGTCCAAAATTTAGTCGAAAATAATACCCCACACTCACAGAATCGTCGAAAATCTCGAAAATCAATTTTTCGAAATGCACATTTTGACCCTTACCCACTCCCTCCCCAATTTGGTCTGATCGGGCTGAACAGTTTTGAGGACCAACTAGCAGGCCAGAAAACGGTCCCTGACCAAAATTTTAAATTTTTAGGAAATTTTCCACTACCAAAATCGACATTGACGGCGGACAGACATTTTCTTATTTTAATCTAGACACGCCCAGAATTTTTTTTTTTTTTTTTTGGCCGAATTTGAGATGTTGATATTTTGTATGAAAACGTAGATTGGTGATTCAGGGAATAACCAACCGAAATGAATACCAATTAACCAAGAGTTGCCATCCTATTTTTAAAATTTTCAAATTCACATATTTTGAGTTCGAATTTTTCCCTTAAAAATGAAGAATACCAGTATATTACTTCATCTATTAACGAAATTTAAAGAAATTGATAGATAATTCACACACAATTCTGCTCATCTCAAAATCAATCAATTATGCACTTAAGGCATCCCCAGATCGCCTTTTGATGGGCGCTGGTTGATCTTAATGCGATATTCGTCATTGTCTAAATTAAGATCAGCGTCTTCCCTCAAAGCGTCTCCATAGGATTTCCTCTTCCGTTTGAATTTGAAAGTCTGATTCACTTCAATTTGAATTTCTGATGTCGTGAATTAGGGCCCCAAGACCCTACGGAGTGCTCTCAGTCTTGGTGGACAGCGATTGGGTCGACTGTGGCAGCGATAACTGCCTTTTCTCGAAAGGGAGGAGTTGCCTTGCGATGGTAATTTGAAAGGGAACAATTCGTATTTTATCAAATTCACAACCACAGTCGTCAACTGTCGTTCGACTGCGTTCTCGAGGGATTATTTCCATTAGAAATTGAAAGACATTCGTTATGACGACCGTGGGAAAATCTGTGAATTGGCCGAACAGATTAGTTCTTATCAAGGTTTACTATGAAATTTCCCTGCAGAACGAACATAGAATATTGCAGTATAACCTACTCTCCTCTCCTTATTTACCTTCGAACACCCTTTGAAGCAGTTGTGTTCGAAGATGAGATAAATGAGAAGGAAAGTTCGCATCACGGCTTCATTTAAAGCGGCTGAATAGAATTTGCTTGAATTGAGATCTCAGCCGCAGATGGAGAGGTTTCAGAAGCTCATCCATTCCCTTTCAACCTTTACCAGAAATTCTAATGAATCAAAAGACGACGGTAAAGAGGAATGACAAGAGCGGTAGAATCCACGGTTGGTACTGAAAGGCCCTTGTCGTTTTATAACGAAACGCTTTTTGTTGATATTCTCAACAAAATATACCTCAATACCTCAAAAAATCTTTGTTTAAAAAAAAAAAAGTTTGAAATCTAAAGGAAAATGATACCCTGCACTCCTGGGTCTCCAAAATCGACAATACCCAAGGATACCTTCACCGTTATGGGCGATTGGGCTAAAACGTTGGGGACCAACAGGAGCCCAAAAGGAAATTTTTGTATCTGTTTGTATCTTTGATCTTTGTTTTTTACAAAAAAAAAAAAAAAGTTTGAAATCTTAAGGAAAATGATACTCTGCACTCTTTGGTCCAAAAAATTGAGAACCTCAAGGATAACTTTACCCTTTCTCCGTTATGGGTGATTGGGCTAGTACGTAGGAGATCAACGAGAGCCCAAGAGGAAATTTTTGTATCTGTTTGTATCTTTGATCTAAAGAAATCTGAAAGAATCCCTGAAAGAAAATCTAAAGAAAAATGATACTCTTTTCTCCTTAGTCTCCAAAATCGAGAACATCCTAGGATACCTTTACCATTTCTCCATTATGGGGATGGGAGGACCAACATGAGCCCAAAAACCCGAAAATTGCCAAAACCGGTTGGTTCCGGATAACAAACGGCTATGGTGTGTGACCTGGATAAGGCAGGCGTGTGTAAATCCGCGAATCAAGCTAACAAAAGCACATCTGTGCTGTTGGAGAACATTCTCGTAACCCTCCCTAGTGTTGTCTACTTGAGGATATGCCTCCTTTGCCAACAATAAAAGCTTTTCTTTCTTTCCAGTTTTTCTTTCAATATTTCCCATGCTCTATTGTTTCAATAATATTGCTCAATCGATCGGTGGCAACTCCCTCTAAAGGCAATAGCCATCACGTTTACCCGTTAGAAATTGACAGAAAACATCAATAAACGGTCGCCTTTAATCCGACGAATAACTTTATTCCGCCGACTTTCTTTGAACATTTGAGCGAATGTTTACATTTTTCTAACCCAATCCTGAGTTCTCGCCGACCCTTCAGCAAACAATACAACTCTCACGTGCCCTGTACAAATCGTTTCTTTTCAAACAGTCCGTTCCGAATATAACCTCTGCGTCTGACAGATTGGACAAGAGGGATTTCTCGTCGGCACCGATCGGTTCCGTTATTCAATCACAACGTGGAAAATCTCGCGGCGGGAATTTGTCTTTCAGGACCGTTGTAACAGTTCGCCTTCTGGTAGATTGGATTGGATTTGGTTTGTACGATCGGTACATTCAGCCCACCTGTAGAGTCGGATGTTGCCCCTTTCTTCGTGCAAAGAGTCGAAAATAAACAAGACCATTCAATCGACGCGGAAAATGTTAGAAATTCAAGAAGGTATGGTTTTTTGTCAAAGTATGCCGACAGGTGTTCTCTTTTATTAAGTCCTGTTCTGGCGAGTCAAGGAACTCATCTCCCTATCAAGCCAGCAAGCGTAATCTCCTGTCATTAAAAGAAAAGTCCAAACTACCCCACAGATCTCATTGTAGAACGCGTCCTCCATTGCCTCCAGAGTGAGGGACAGGCACTAGCTCCAGAGAAGCAGGTACTCATTCCATCATAGTTCACTTTCTTGAAGTTGTACTGGAAATTTGCTGAAGGGAAGAATGCAGGAGCTGAGGATACGTGGATACTCTGCTTTGCACTCTTCACTCTGGGCTTAACATTTTGCACTCTACATTCTGAAATTGCATTCTGCACTTTGCGGTCAATTGCAAGCTAGGTGCAAACTGCAAATGCAAAGTGTAGAGTGCAAGTTCAGAGTGAAAATGCAGATGAAGAGTGCAGAGAGTAAAATGCAAATGCAGAGTGCAAAGAGTAAAATGAAAATGCAGAGTGCAAAGTGCAGAGTCCAGACCTAGGTGAGGTGAGGAGCTTGGTGATGCAGGGCATACAGTTTGCTATTGATTCCCCTGTTGTTTTGGTAGTAGGCTGAATGTGTAATGGGCTTGGAGCCAAATTTTGGTTGGTTATTCATTGAATAATGTACTTATGTTTTCATGCAGAATGTCAACCTCTCCAATTTGCCCCAAAATCATTTTCTGACTTTTCATAATGTCTTTTCAAAATAGGAAAACGTCCATCTGCCGTACGCCATCCACGCCGATTTTGGTAGTAGACAATTTTCTAAAAATCTAAAATTTGGGTTGGGAATCCATTTTTGGCTCTAGTTGGTCCTCAAAACTTTTCAGCCCGATCGAACCAAATCTGGGGAGGGTAGGGGTCAAAATGTGTTCTTCAAAAAATGGATTTTCGCGATTTTCGGCGGGTTAGGCGTGAAGTATCATTTTTCACTAAATTCTGGACGCTGAATCCTCAGATCAATTTAGAGCCCGACATTTGGTGTAGAATAACCTCACCCAATTCTCACAATACTGGCCCCCCAAAATCTCGAATTGTGATCAATGCGGCGATCGACCCGAAAATCACAGGCCCAGATGATGTCTTTGGGGTAGACTCCAGTTTTTTTCATATTTTCCTGATATATTTGACGCTTTTAGGACTGGCATTTCGTATATTATGGGTTCTTATAATTTTATGGCCATATTCAAGTAAGTCTCATGGAATGGATTGCGTAGTAACTTTGTTCACACTGGATAAAACACGAAATAATTCGATGTGGGAATGGTAGATATTTTTATTAAAAACTCAAAGAGATTCCTATATTTCCACTGTTTTCTGAGTGTTCCGGTAGTTCACGAGTTTGACGTAATATTCTCTAGACAGCAACTGTCAAACATTATTACCACCAAAATAAACAATCCTCTGCGGGATTCTATCCACGTTTTGTGCCTGAGCCCATCGATTGGCCCAAAAAGTATATTCAATTTATATAGAAACCAATAGCTGACTTTTTTTTTATCGATTCCTCTTCTGAAAGTCATCTTCAATATTGGACCATGCCGTCTCCTTCGTCAGATAAAGGGGCGGTTGGGTGAAGAAGAGCTTTAGCCTTTTCAATTTCACACCCAGACACCTCCCGTATTATTCGCTCCATTCAACCCTTGCCGAATCATCCAGTCACCCACTGTAAGCGACGGAGATCGAAAGGGCAGAACGATAAATTGATAATTCTCCTCAGTTCGGATGCACATTTTCCGAGCCTGGTTCATTAGGTTCACAAAGAACTGCCTCTATCACCTTCCCCATTGGATAAATTTTCGACATGAAAATTTTAGCTCTATTTTATATTTCACATCAGATCCTCTTTGATCAAAGGCAATTTAGGGATACATTTTTGACACGCGAATTGAGCTCTTTAATCAACAACAATTTATTAATTTTTTGAATGGTGGCTTCAGTTTTTCTTTTTTCCTCTTGAATAGCTATACTATTTCTAAACTATCAGATTCAATTTTGTGTTTTAATTCCATTCTACAGTTTCTGGGGGGTAGGAGGAAGAGAGGGGGTTGATCTGTCCCAAAAGACACAGGAAAGAGGGAAGGAAGGTGAGGTCTACAGATCCAGCATTCCCCCTACACACAGTTTCTGGGAGGGTGGAAGGAAGAGAGGTCGATCTGTCATGGAAGGCACAGGAAAGAGGGAAGGAAGACGAAGTCTACAGACCCCCCACACACAGTTTCTGGAGGGTGGAAGGAAGAGAGGGGTTGATCTGTCATGGAAGCTACCGCAAGGAAAGAAGGAAGGCAAAGTCAACAAATTTTATTTATTTTTTTTTTTTCAATAATTTCCGCAGTAAAATTGGATCAGTTTTGATCCATCCAAATTTCTTTTGAGCTGGTACAAACTTGAGGACACTTCACGTCTAGAGCATAGAAACAACGTAAAAACCCTGAAGTTGTGACCAGACGTATGCCAGCTCAATGGATTTGTGGGAGCCTGATCAAAGGCCTTGTCAAATTTGGTACGTCTAGAGCAAGAGTATGGTGAGTTTTAACGCTATGCTCTCCGTATTCATCATTGGTATCTCCCACAACCGCGGACCTGCCGCAAAGAAGAATGCACTCTCTGCATTCGAATGGCATTGAACTAAAGATGAGTTAATTAGGTATTTGTGATCCAGGCGTCGAGCCAGTTGTGGACTGAATTGTGATGGACTCCCTCAAGGTTTGGATTGTACCTGTGACAGCAGCGCTCCGACTGGATGAATGGTGAGCTGGGTCACCACGACCAAGCTCGATGACCTCATTGTATGCATTGGAAATGACCAAAATATCGTCCACATCATGAAAAAATATCAATATACTTAGGCAGGCACTGGCATGAGATACTTTTACATCGGTAATATTCGGTGTCCTCCACGGACCCGAATCATAAAATAAACTAGTTTATTACCCCCACGGGAGTTTTATCGCTCCCAGGGTTACTTGATTGAAGCAAGTTCACTAACTTGTTTATTACTTCCTCTGGTGTAAAAACCTTCTACAGTGAAACCTCCCTTCCGAATTAAATCTTAGTCTCGGTAGAAAATGAAAGACAAACTTACGAACGAGGGGAGGGCATTATTTGAGAGAAGTTCCTCTGTAAAATCCAATTTCCAAAGTGATGAAATTCTACGGATAACTCCTAATAATGAAGAACTGAAAGGTCCTCGGGGTGCTGTTAAATGTTTGAGGAACGGTTTCAGATTAATAGAAATTTTTCTGGCTGGTGTCAAACGGATCTAACGCCACTTTCACTCCACCCATGTGGTGCTTGTTGTAGGTCTGGACCCAGATTACTGACGAAGCTGGGCAGTGGAGTTGCCCAAAAAGTCTGCATGTTTCATCCACTAATGCTAGAGATGCTTGGCTGCAACCTGTATTTTGTTGATCTGAAGGGCTGAAGAACGCCCGTACATTGGTTCATGGTATTGCTGGGGACATTTATTGTCCTATATGAAGGTGGACTAGATGAGTCTTCAATGGGTGCACCTGGATTCCTGTTATGTGCTGCAAACTGTTGCTCAACCAAGTCACGTCATTTCCTTCTTGGTGGCTACAGAAGGCCTGGATGTGAGTCCTCTAGCGCTTTGTTGTTCATTCCAAGAGGATTGCTCCTATTGCTTCAAGTTGCATTATGGGATGCTGGGGAAAACTTCTCAATAGGCTGAATTTATTTCACTGAAACTGGAGCTCAAAGTCCATCATTGATACCTAGTGAAACCTCCTGAAAATCACCTTACTGCGCTTGGCGAATGTATGTTTTGTGAAATGTGGGAGCTGCATGTCCCAACTTGACTCTCACCAACTTCTCTCTTTTTCAGGCACTGGCTTCAACTTAAACACCCGACCTTTCACTCCTCCAACCTCGCGATGGCTGACAATTCAGAAACACTCCTCGATGATCCGTCGTTTGCATTCAACGACACAGAATATGATTACGACTACTCCGAATCGATGACGCAATTCAATTGGAACGAATTATTACCAACGACAATCGTCTACGCGGTGACTTTGATTCTGGGCGTTTCTGGAAACCTACTCATCATCATTACGATATCTAAATATCGTAGAATGAAGAGCATCACAAATACGTTCCTCGTCTCTCTAGCCTCGGCTGACCTCCTCCTCGTTCTAGTCTGCACACCAGTCAAAGTAAGAATATCATAGAAATAAGTGTACCTACTAGAATTTTTCTGGAAGATGAATGATTGTTCAACGCACGACGTAGATACAAATTTTAAGATCTTCCATTCCAACAATATTGAAAGGCCGTCATTCTAACACAGGAGGGGGGAGAGCAGGTCTGAATGAAAGAATATGGACAGCAAGGCAGCAAGGCAGTTGCACAGTCTAAGTATGCTCATATTCAACTTAGTTTGAGGAGTTTGCCTTACTTTATTCCTACAATTTGAGCGGGAAAGAACAGTATTTGATATAGAAGTGAACATTTTCGTCACTTCCAATAACCGATTCATTGGTTTATCTATTCATCTTGGTCGGTAGCCAGTCGTTTCTATACGTCTTCCTCGTATCTCCACTAAAAACGTACTCACGGGCAAGGAATACATCAGCAGTTACTTCCTGACAGGTCTGGCTAATGGGTTTAAAAATCTCCGGCCAATAAAAACGACTTTGCCTCAAAGGGGGCGGCTAATGGACCACAGTCTTCCATAATGGAAACAGAAAAGAGAAATGTGAAGAGTAAGTGACGTGAAAACTCGCTGATACGGCTCTCTTTCTTTCACGAACTCCATAAATATTCTTTTTTCTGCGTTAATTTGTTAATCCCAGCAGTCTGCCTGACTCTGACGGTTTCTGTTTCGTGCAACGGGTCCTAGCAACAACTCATTGACGTTGAGTGGGGTATTACGAAATAAGCGTGCTTTGCCTTTTTCCCTTGTTAGTTTCACATCGGTCAAAAAACGTGAATTCGATTACAATCGAACTGTCGATTTCGACTAATTTAGAACTTTTTGAAGTCTCTTCTGCCTTCAACTTGCTTTGCAAATTACTTTACCCAATTACCAATGTCGGTTTTTTTCCTTCCTTACCTTCAGCACTGTACAGGTTTAAAAAAGAAAAAGTGGAAAACTCACGCTCCAATTATTTTTTGGGAGATTCCATTAACGGAGGTAATAAGCCGAAGGAACGGGACGGCTGTGAACAAAAAGTTTTAATTTTTTCCGACGGATCCTCTCTAGCCGAGTTCAGGACTCAAAGTTTTTCCCAACTTAAATTAGCGGTCGTAGTATACACGACCAGCGCCTTTTAGCAGTCGCATTAATTTGATGTTGCGAGAACGTTCAGTTCGGTAGTAAGATGACGGTTTGTTATCTCTTTCCCTTCCTTTTCTCCCCCCCCCCCTCCCCACATGTTACGGAGGAAATCTAGAAGGATTATAGAGCCTAGCAGAGATTGTTTGCTAATCCAGGCAACAAGGAGAAACGCTGTGCCGCACAATTAGAAGAAATGCCGAACTTTGTAAGGAGAAGGGCCAATGATCCATGCAAGAAGAATAATGGTTTGCTATTCTATAAAAAGGAACGCTGAGCCAAACAGCAAATGGTGCGCAAAGCCTTGGAACAAGAAGAAATGCTGAGCTATGCAACTATGAGAAACCTTGAGCAACCAGAAGGCTTACCTTCCAAGCCATGCAATGCAAAAATGCTGAGGTTTGCATGGAGAAGGACCAATGATCCATGCAGGAAGAATAATAGTTATATATTCTATGAAAAGAAACGCTGAGCTAAACAACAAATGGTTTGCAAAGCCTTGGAACAAGAAGAAATGCTGAGCTATGCAACAATGAGAAACCTTGAGCAACCAGAACGCTTACCTACTAAGCCATGCGACACAGAAATGCTGAGTTTAGCAAGGAGAAGAAACAACAATCCATGCAAGAGGAATAATGGATTATAACCTATGAAAGGAACGCTGAGCCAAACAGCAAAGGTTTGCAAAGCCTTGTAACAAGAAGAAATGCTGAGCTATGCAACAATTGGAAACCTTGAGCCATGCAATCAGAAGGTTTTCCTGCCAAGCCGTGCAACATAGAAATGCTCAGCTTCGCCACCATGAGAGCTGTTTATCCATGTTGTGAAAAAGAACATTGACCCACAATGAGAAGAAAAGTTAATCCCATGATCAGAGTTTGCACCCCTAACAATCGATATATCGCTACTTTCGATGTAGCCGGTCAATATCGAAATGGCATCCATCAAAATGCAAGGATATACCTTGTCCTTGAGCAGGTGAGGAGCCATTGCCAGGCCTCAGCTATGAATTCAGGGCAGTGATTTACAATAAATTGTGGAAAAGTTTTCATTTCCCAAGTCAGTCCCTAATAAAAATGGCGTCTTATGTCAATTCTATGTATAGAAGAGATATATTTACGCTTGTGGTGCGTATCCTTATTTGAAGGCACACCAGATGAAATGCTATACCACACAGTATGATAATCCCCCTGAGAAGAAAAACTGAGTTTAGCAACAAGAATAAACGATGAGTCTCGCAATGAGAGGCCGTGTATACTACGTACCAAACATCAGGAATCTATGTTCATTTTGTACGTTACTGATCATTCCATGTATGTGGTTCTAAATCAGTTTGCGAAAATTTCAACTTTCGGAAAGTATGATTACGCTTGCAGAAAGTCGAATAATTCATTTATGCGTGATATGATAATGGATGGATCCTGTCTACGATTTTAATACAAAATATGACTCCCTACCCTTTTTACAATTCATCTACGGGGAAATGCACGTATAAAAGCAGTTCACTGTGCTGTCCTTTGGAAACACCGCGAGGAAAAATATTATTACAAGACGCAATATCCATCCTAATGATAACGTTTGTGTTTGGTCTACCGAGGGTCTCTCAGCATGATATCAAAACACCTCGCAGTGTTGGCAATAGGAAAATACAAGTCGAGTTTCCTGAGCACGAACAAGGGATGTAATTACATTACTGCTTCCGCACCTAGATGAAGCTCAGCTCGCTGTTTATTTGGAGTCCGTCAGGTTGGTTTCTGTGACGTTAGCCCGAGTCTGGTGCACAGCGAAGGTGTTAATTGCTTGAGAGTCGGGACAGCGGGTCGGATACTACAGAGAAATGACGAAGTCAAATTCAATTTCTCTACCTGTGTATGACCACGTTGAGTTTATCACAGAGACCTGTTTGTGAGGGAAGTGTGAGCTGAAATCCTTGAACCTGCAGGTGGATGATGATTGATCAGAACTACGTTTCGTAGACGCCAATTAGAGACCGAGATGATTGGGCTGTATTATCGTCCTAATCATCGCTATTGGCCTTGCAGAACGGTTTTGACGACCGCCGAGGAAGTTCAACGATGCATTAATACTAAAGATTCACTGTTCATTGTCCGTGGTCGGCCACATAGTCAAAAAATTGAAGGTTCGCCCGATATCTCGAAAACACCCTTTGCCATATAAATTCGTTCAGTTGGAGGACCCTGCCATCGTAAAAATCATTTCATTCGATCCATTGTTCAAAATTCATAAGAGTAAACGAAAATTGATCAAATTTCATGTGACATTCAGGTGTTCTTTTTCTATTGTGCAGTAGTAGGTATACACATAATGATCATATTACATGTGTTTGTCCGATAATCAAAATTTAGGTGCTCACTGAACGCGGTATTTTATACTCTCAAATTTTATTATAATGAGTTTTCATTTGAATTAAAATTATCGAATCAAAAGCATCCAAGGATTATTAAATAAAAAATCTGCAAATTCTTACACACGGGTTGGTTATTCCTCGAATGGGGGAAACAGTGGGTGTGGCGGGTCCCAGACCCATTCCAATCGATTCAGGGTCCAAAATTTAGTGGAATATGATACCCCAAACGCCTTGGCACCAGAAATCCTGACACATACAAAATGGGTGGATACATACCAATTTTGACCCATAACTTCTTCCGGTGGGTGCCAATCGTTCTGGGACACACATCATTGAATTCCGCGTCCAAAATTTAGTGGAAAATGATACCCCACACGCCTAGGTAGCAGAAATCCCGAAAACACATAATCAAATTGGGTAATAAATACCCAATTTGACCCATTACTTCTTCCAGTGGGTGCCAATTGTTCTAGGACCCATTTTATTGGATTCAGCGTCCAAAATTTAGTGGAAAATGACACCCCACTTGCCTAAATCACCCAAAATCTCGAAAATCCATTTTTCAAAAAACACATTTTAACCCCTACCCCTTCCAAATTTGGTCCGATCGGGCTGAAAAGTTTCGAGGACTCATCTCGGCTGGGAACAGACCCCTGACCCAAATTTCAGATTTTTAGAAAATTTTCTACTACCTAAAACGGCGCAGACGATGGACGGCGTACGGCGGACGGACATTGACCTTTTTTGATCAGGACATCATGAAACGTCCAGAAAAAAATTTTGAGCCAAATCGGAGAGGTTGACCATTATCATGAAAACATAGGTTGATTATTCGAGGAATAACCAACCAATACAAGGAACAATACTAGGATTATTAAATAAAAATACAATTAAATGAAAAATGTGAACTACCCAATATTGGTTGCGCTCGGTTTTTACACCAAATCGTACTTGCAACAGCCGTGGTTTAGGATTAATAAAACCAAGCAACTGCTTCCACATTCTCTCATGAGTTCCGTCGTTGGGAGAAATTCGAGATATGTAACCTAATAACGGCAATTTGTTTTTCCTCGGGAACATCGCTTATTTTGCCCTTTTCTGTTTTAATTGCCCGATTCGTCTTTCTGTACCGCTCGTTATACGGGATGTCCTGATATTTTACGTTGGGAAAGGTTGAGGTAAATTTAATTTATGTTCCCTTGTTTATTTTGAGTTTGTGACTTGTTTCTCTGAATTTCCCTGAAGTGTGCTCTCATATCGACTGGAGCATTTAATTTGCGTATTCTCGCTATAGACGTGTTTTAGGGTAAAATTGTCAGGCGTTGATTATTCTTCGAACCAGAAGCATGGAGAAATTGGGAGAAAAAGTGAGGATAGAGTGTCCCGGACCCATTCCAATCGATTCAGCATCCAACATTTAGTGGAAAATTATACCCCACACGCCTAGGTAGCAGAAATCTCGAAAACATACCTTGAAATATGTAGATAGGTGCCCATTTTGATCCATAACCTCTTCCGGTGTTTGCCAATCGTTCTGGGACCCACCCCACTGGGTTTAGCGTCAAGTTGGTCGAAAATTATAATTCACTCGCTTCAATCGCCAAAAATCTAGAAAATCCATTTTTCGAAATGCACATTTTCAGACCAGGATCTCTCTTAATCGATTCAGGGTCTTAACTGTAGTCCAAAATGGCATTTAGAATGGCAATTCGATCTCTAGAATCTCGAAAACCGGTTTTCAAAATCTCCTTTTTCACCCATACTCAGCCCATTCGCGGCAAATTATTAAAAAAGATTCGTTCGAAATCAAAATTTGCACCAGCTTATTTTGTGAACGGATATTTGTCCCTAAGCAGGCCAGGATTCATACAGGTGCACTTTAGACAGGGCAGTTTCCCAGGATGAGAGTCTAAAGGAACCCAGGGTCGAGGGAAACCATTGAATGGTGAGGAGGCGGAATATCACTGAGGGAAGGAGAAACGAAAGCATAAAAATCCCATCCTTTCCACCTACACTCACAGCTCTCCTGACCTCCAAAGAAATGTGGTTACGAGCCATGAATCCAACTTCATTGTCGTGTCCTTGTCCGCTAATAAAACGGAGCCATATAATAAAAGAAGCAGATAACAAGTTCGAGGAGAGCTTATCTCTTGACACTGCTGGGAAACTCCTATTTGCACCTTTTGACGGGAGTTATGAGACGCAGTTGCCGCTTTGCGTCTTCTTAGATTTATTTTTAGGGGTCTCAGGGAGTAACTACTTCTACCATGCTGCGCTGCAGCGTTACGGTCATTGCGGTCATAGCGTTGCAGAACCGAGCAGAAGCCCTCAATTAGGGTCTGGATCCTTCCCCCAGTCTGTCCATCGCCGGTATGTCCTCCCAAGATGTAGTCTCAAAGGCGCAGTGTTATTTACCAAGTGCTGAGCTGTGGATGAAATGCTGTTCGTCCTACAGGATGGGTCTATACTGATCCTTACCCTCTGAACGTCCGAATGCATCCATCGGTGACGCCAGCCCGTCATTTGTCTCAGGGCACAATTTGGCCCTGCCATCTGCCGTTACCTCCACAATGCTCTGCTGGCCACCGCTCACTCGTGCCCACCTAGCCAGTGCTCCGGTCGTTCCTGCGTCACTGACAGCCACATTAGCTCCAGACTCACCATGCTCACGCTGCTGCTACAGTCTCCAAATCAGCCAAAACTGGTCAGGCTCGTGTTTAGATACAAAATTTGACAGAATTAATTGAGATCAATTTTGGACTGAAACCCTCTAACAGAGACGGCATTGGTGAAGTGAGAGTGATTATTTTGAAAGTGGGTTGTTTGACAGTTTTTTCCCTGCCTTAAATTATTCGCCTTCCAAGGCGTCCTTCAATACATACGCTTTTGTTCGCTCGCAAAACATGACGCATTCTGTTGAAAACAAGCCAAACTACAATGTCACTTTGAGTAAATGAGAGTGATTCGTCTTTGTTGAATTCGATTCTCTCCTGCGTCAAATTGGATTATCGACAGGCCATGTCGCGCTTGCGAAGTGTCTACCGGGGGATAATTATCTTGGAAGTACAAGGGCGATGACATTGGCCTATAAGACGGCCGGTTTCCTAAGACCGTTTAGCCTCACGCCCAACAACGAGAACTGGTACAGTGCAAGGGCCGAGTCGAAGTCGAGTTTATGTTGTCAATTTGTCCAATCGGGAATGGGAGGGGTCACGTTTATCTTTTTTATAACAGTAGTTGATGTATTAACATATTCGCCCTGAAAGATCTAACGTGGAGATTTATTTTATCAAGTATGACAGATCATTACAATCTTATATTTATTATTCTTATTGGAACAATCACCCGTGTTTACTTATAAATCAATACACAATATTTTTCTCTCCTCAAACATTCAAGTTTCAAAATGTTTAAATTTTAGATCCAAGAGGACCGCCTAGGTACCAGAAATGTCGAAAACCTACATTCAAAATAGACGCCCATTTCGATACATAACCTCTTCCAGTCGGTGCCAATCGTTTTTGGACCCGTCTCATTGGATTCAGCGTCCAAAATTTATTCGAAAATAATACCCCACACGCTTAGTTTGCCAAAAATCAATTTTTCGAAAAACAAATTTTGGGGAGATCTGAGCGGGATATCCTTCTTTTCTCCCAGATCCTAAACCTTTTTTGTAGAATTTACCTATCGTGTGCTCTACTGTGTAATTCTATCCGTGACGGTTGGTTTATTGAAGTGTTAAGTCAATGCAAAGCTTTTCTTCAAACGATAACAGCCAAGATGTGGACATCAGAAGCGATTGCAATAGAGAGTGGCTGTATAAGATTATTGAATCTTGTTGGAGACATTTTCTAGCTCTGAGAGACTTTGACAATTAGTTTGAGGGCTGAATGAACGTTCCTCAATCCTCTATAACATCCTACAGTCCCCCTAATATTCGAAACTTGAAGCTTAATAACTTCATACATTCAAGACTACAGATCATATAGGATTCCAAAGGTGGCATCACTGACAATTAGTGACACTGACACACGCAAGAATGCGCCAGTGACCAGAGATAAAACCCCAAAAGATTTCAAATTTGGCCACTAGCAACACTCCAAATATTATTTTTTAAGTATTCTGCGTGGAAGGAAGAATACAATCAAATTTGCGCTTATGTTACTATCATCTCCTCACCCACCATTATTTGTATCTAAAAGATATAAAAATTAGGTAATTACTTGTTTATTAATTTATTTCATTTAAGTACATTTTTAATAAACAATAATAATTATTATTTCACTAATTTTGTAAATTTTTGTTTTATGCGCCTGTGCTTTTGTTAGTAGCCGCCATTTTGGTTCTGTAAGGGTTAGAAGGCACAGAAGGCAAACCATCCAATGTTAACCGTGAAAAACGGAAGTAGAGAAATAATGCGCTCTTTTCCGAAAGCGAAGGTAACTATCGAATACAAACGATGATTCAAAATGATAGATAAACGATAATACGTTAGAAGGCATCCCAGCCACTTTTCTCTATCATCGCTCGATCATAAATTCTCCATTTCTCAGGGCTCTTTTCGCTCGAGCAACTGGTCTTCCTTAATGGGCTTAGCTCTCCCTAACATTCTTCAACCGTTTAAGTGGATCATACGTTTCTTCAAGCTATGGAAAAAAATGGAAAGTAATAACCATCCCGTGAGTCTTCAGTAATGGAGGAAGCTTTGTCACCACATTTCTCGATCTTCTCCCGTAATATTTTAGATTGCATCCTTGCCATACCCTTCGCTCATTCACATTTTTGTTGTGGGCTTCAATGTGGCCCAGTTTTTCCTCGATTACTGCTGGTGGGGGATCAATATCATTTTTGTGGGCTGTGCAACAGGTGGGTAGGATTTTTCATCAAGGAGTTGGAAAGTAAGGAGTTGCTGCCACATGATGGAGTGAGTCTTGAAGATGCCTCATTTTCTACAGTACCAAAGAGCCAACAGCCGTTCTGAGAGGCAATTGCAAGTACCACTTTCGTACTAACCCACCCACTGGTAATAGCAGACTTCCGACTAGCACCTCAGCTCTGCTCTCACTTGCTGCCAATCAGCACCCTCTCGCATGCCTTCTTCCCTTTAGTCCTTGAGCCAGATTCTGGGATGATGGAAACACGAACACAGGTGGCTGATAGGGGGGGGGGGGGATTTGCTGCGTCCCTGGTAATTGCTGTAGATTTCACTTTAGACTCTCTATTAGACAAAGGGGCTATCCCAATGGTCGAGGATTCAAGGGTGTAAAAGGGAGAACAAGAACTGGTTCTAGTTCTGTGGCTGTCTGTTTGTCTGTTTCAAGGGCAGAAATACTCGTATTAGGCATGAAATATTGTGAAATGTCTATGATAAATCATTACAGTAGGTTAGAGTGATCAATCACTCATCACAAAATGAGAATCGGGGAAGGAGGGGTTGAATTCTTCTGTGGAAATGCGAAAGTTCATACTGGAGGGTTGTAAGGGGTTACTCGATTCAAATTAAATTTTCTCTCCACCCAACTTTATTGGCTATTCAACTCATGGAAATTCCTTCCCCAAGCGTACCATTACACCCTCCCCCTTCCCCCAACATCCTGTTTCTTGTTAAGTTTATGTCGATGACGATCGTTTAACTTGTGCCATTTTTTAGGCATGCAAATTTTTCAGTATATATTCATTTTTACCAAGTACGTAACTCTATTTCTGCACAATAGGTTAATTCATAGGCTTATAATAAACAATATTCAGCCAATTTCAACAAAAATTTTATCTTTATAAACAGTTTTTAGGCGTATGGGGTGTCATTTTCGACCAAATTTTTGACGCTGAATCCAATGAAACGGGTCCCAGAACGACTGCACCCACTGGAAGAGGCTTTGGGTCAAAACGGGTATCTATCTACCCATTTTGAATGTGGGTTTTTGAGATTTCTGGTACCTAGGCGTGTGAGGTATCATTTTCCACAATATTTTGGACGCTGAATCGATTGTAATAAGCATCCATGCTGCTTATCCCATACTCGCCTGTTTATTCTTATGTCTCTACAACATGCCAAAATTGATCGATTTCGCGATAAAGGGAAATTACGCCATTTTTGTTCTTAACATTGAATCTATCTACGGCAATAAAGCAACTTTTCCCAATTCGATTCTGACCCAAGAGGTGTTTTCTGAGTTGATGTCGAGGACTTGCAGTCCCTTTCCTAATCCTCGGATCGTATTTCTCCCCAAAGAAAGAACGCCTCATGTTTATTTCCAGCCAATTTCCCAGACACTTGACTCTCGTGGAATAGGAATGTGGCCACGTTCGTCGCTACTTCTTAATTTCAATTTCATTCCTTATTGATGGTTATTTAGAGATGAGAGAAAACACTGCCACAGTGCTACCGCATCACTGCTGTTCTAACAGGGGTTGAGAGAGATTCATTGCCTTGAGTGATTTCATTGGTTTATGAAGAAGAGATTTTGTACTTACTAATAGGACGCAGTGTTCAATTTGGCTGTATCCTTCCCCTGGCTGGAGAATGGCGCCAACCTAAGAGCCACTAGCGCTGTAGTGGTCTCTCTCCCAACTAGCCTTAACTAGGGATGCTTGCAGGTACATCATCAAGGTCAAGCCTTGGGAGGTTAATTATCTTTAAAAAAAAAAACGCTGAAAATTCTTTTACAGTGGTTGGTTATTTGTCGGACCAGGAGCATAGGGACCCCCTCCAATTTTAGTGAAAAAATGATACCCCACAGGTACCAAAAATCACAAAAACACACATTTGAAATGGTTAGATAGATACCCATTTTGGCCCATAACCTCTTCCTGAGGGCGCTTATCGTTCTGAGACCCAATTCATTGGATCTTAAATCCAACTTGACTTAAACGAATTTTAGATTTATCCATGGGGAGTAATCATTTTATTTGTTTAAATATATATATAAAGTATATTGGATTATCTCTTTGGGTATCCCAACAATTATATTAATTATTTATATAATATAAAAGTATAATAATGGGGAATAGAGCGGTCAACTCCACGTCATCATAACGTCGCTATATCGATTTTCAAGAATAATTTAATTGAAAATGTGGGTACACGCCATTATGTTCACTTGAAAGACATTCTCCTTCTGCATTCCTTTGCTCTCTATTGTGCTTGTGAAAGACCCTGTATATGATTTTCATCCTCTTCTTGCTTAATGTCTCCTTCCAGTACCCCCTCCCCATCTAACATCACCCACAATAAGTCCCTTTTCCATACTGACGTCCTCCCCGCTTCTCGGTCTCATCTGAAGGTTGTATCGACTCGAGTCCCCTCAACCACATTACATTTGGGCTTCACTTCCACGGCCAAGGAAGACGCTTTGAAACCCCCTCATAATCAAATCGGGTCTTTCATCTCTTCGTCCCCGGTTGATCTCATTTCGGGCGAATCTGTTCGGCACGCCTACCGAGTATTGGGTAGACTATGGAGATTCATCAAAGGAATCGTTCGCTCATTAAATACGCTCGATGACTCGGCAAACGTGCGAAGAGACGGGTAATTGAACAAATTAAACATTCGACGTCTTGTTCTTACGTCTGGTTTCCGCTTAATTTTACATAATTACGTACCAGTCATTTCCAAATTCATTACACCCACATCAGAGACCTGTTCAGCGTCTGATCCTGGAATTTTTAGTTTAAAAAATTATTATTAAGTAACTTTTGGTTGGTTATTCCTCGAATAATCAGGCTATGTTTTCGTGCAAAAAGTCAATCTCTCCGATTCACCCCCAAATTTTTTTCTGGACGTTTCAAGGTGTCTAGATCAAAATTAGCAAAAGTTGTCCACCGTCCACGCCGACTTTGGTAGTAGACAATTTTCTAAAAATCGGAAATTTGGGTCAGGGGTCCGTTCATGGCTCTAGTTGATCCTCGACACTTTCAACCCGATCGGACGAAATTTGGGTGGGGTAGGGTCAAAATTTGTATTTCGAAAAATGGATTTTTGAGATTCTTTGCAATCAAGGTGTGTGGGGTATCATTTTCCACTGAATTCTGGACGTTGAATCCAACGAAAAGAATCCCACAAAGATCGGCACCCACTGGAAGAGGTCAAAATGGGTATCTATTACGCCCGTTGAATATTTTTGCAATATGTGGTACCTAGTCTCTTGGGGTATCAATTTGTCCACTATTTTGATTTTCGAATATGTGTTTTCAAGATTTTGGTACCTAGGCGCTTGGGGTATCATTTTCCACTAAATTTTGGACCCTGAATCGATTGGAATGGGTCCGGGACCTACCAAACCCACTGCATTTTCCCCTTGTTGAAGAAATGAATCTCCAATCGCCTGGTCCGACGATCAACCAACCCGTATGTAAGAATTTGCTGCGTTTTTAAATTGACAATGAAATCATCCAAAACCCGGAAAGTTGAACAATATACTGTTCAAATGGAATAGGATGTTGTTGTTCTCAGAAATGGTAGACTGCGTCTTTGTATTGCTGTTATTGTTCGTCAAAACGGGTATTAATTAACAATCTTCGTGCTCGTCTACGTTTCGATAATTGTTCGATTTAGCGGAAATTTGCCTCTGGGAAGGAACGGAATTTCTCTCTTTGACGACGAACGAACCAGGTAAATTGAACCGTTTCAACCGAGAGCATGATCCATTCAGGACACCCGTTTGTGGGGCGATACTTTTGTAAATAGTGATGCCTCCATCGTCTAGAACAATTTTTCGCTATGACCCCTAAATGAAAATTTTTAAAGAATTAATTAATACTCTGTTTCTAATTGCAGAATCGTGTACACAATCAAATTGTATCATTCCAAGAGGGGAAATTAGCTCTAGTTGATCATCGGGGGGAAATAAGGGTCAAAAAGTGTTTTTTGAAAATTGATTTTCGAGATTTTTGGCGATATAGGTATGAGGGGCATCATTTTACACAAAAATTTGGATGGTGATTCCAATGAGACGGGTCCAGGAACGATTCGCGCCCACCGGAAGAGATTATGGGTCAGAATGGGTATCCATTTTTTAATTTCGAGTGTTTTTGAGGTTCCTGGTACCTGGTCCGAGGAATAACCAACCCTTGTGAATGAATTTGCACCGTTTTTAGAATACCAGTTCAAAGAGATCCCTTCCTTGCCCATTTCCTTGGGTTCTCGCTACTTTTTTTTTTTTTTTTTTTTTTTTTTTTTTTTTTTTATTTTTTTTTTTTTTTTTTTTTTTTTAAGCTATGCTTGGGGTTGGCATAACCTTGTTGCTGTAGCCCCCTCTTATACAAAACCTTGATCTCTTGTGAAGCAAATCCTTAATATAAACTTTTCTGAAGCGAGCGATGAAAAGTTGAGAGAACACCGACCTTGCAGCGCCCCTGGTGGTTGCCGCTAGAGTCACGGTTTACTAAGGTTCTCTCAATTCACTCATCACCACTCTCACGAATCATTACTACTAATGGTTCGTCTTTCTTGGCCAATGGAATGCTTGAAACTTAATATGAATACTATTGATGTTTATTACTTTGGGTGCACTTGAATTACGGTTGAATATAAAAAATGTTCTTCTGTAGTATTTCCTGGGGTCCTTTGTACAAGAGTGCTCTTCCTCTTCTAAACATGAAAACAGCTGAAATCTGCCTCCAGCTCTGCAACTAACATTTTGATTATCATGATTCCCACAGAGGACCACATATTTCATACTCAGCATGCTCGTACGTAGGTTTACTACACTCGATAAGATAGCCGAGAGCCTAGGTCGGCTTACAAAGTTTTCACTACTTAGTACTCGGTTGTTTGAGTTAGCTCATCCAACGACGCCAAACTGTTCCAAAGTTCAGCCTAATGTCTCTTCCTCGGTAGATACCGGGCACGCCAACTTGGGAGCACGAATGTTTGGAAGTCAATTCCCACTTTTACCATAGTTTGTCCCGCGTGTAGTGCAATGTGTTGTCCATTTCTGTCAAAACAAGCAGAGGATTTATAGCCAGCAAGGGTTGTCAGGTTGATGAACCAATTCGGATCTCATTCCCTTTTGGTTGGTTATTCCTTGAATAATCAACCTATGTTTTCATGCAAAAGGTCAACCTCTCCGATTCGGCTCAAAAATTTTTTCTGGACGTTTCATGGTGTCTAGATCAAAAACGCTGCTGGCGGGTTCCAAACGAAGCCCTAACGATTCAACTACAGCTGCAACGAAGGGCTCTACATCCTCAACAAATTTCCAAAAAATGTACTGAGCGTTGTACGTACCGCAACGGATGGACATGAAGAAATAGAATATCGCCCACGCAAGGATGACGATGTAGTAGATGTTCGTCCAACAAGACATCACAGCTGCAGCGTAGCCAATCCCTGGAGAACACCCCTGAAATTTAGGTCTGGGGTCTGTTCCCGGCTCTAGTCGATCCTCGAAACTTTCAGCACGATCGGACCAAATTTGGGCGGGGTAGGGATCAAAATGTGTATTTTGAAAAATGGATTTATGAGGTTTTTGGCGATCTGGGCGTGTGGGGTATCATTTCCCACTAAATTTTTGACGCTGAATCCAACGAAATGGGTCTCAGAACGATTGACACCAACCGGAAGAAGTTATGGGTCAAAATGGGTGCCTATCTACCAATTTCAAATGTGTGTTTTCGAGATTTCTGGTACCTAGGCGCGTGGGGTACCTATCATTTTCCACTAATTTTTTGACGCTGAATCGATTTGAATGAGTCTCTATGCTCCCGGTCCGAGGAATAACCAACCCCTGTGAAAGAATTTGCAGCCTTTTCACTCGGATACGAATTTCAGGTATTGTTCCAATAAGAATAATGAATAGAAATGTGCCTTTACTGATCTGGGCCGCCTTCGAGGTTATGGTGTTTGTGCTAGTCGACATTTTCTTGAAGATAAAAGGACCCTTTGACTTCATCCTCACTATAGCGTTTGGCTCGTCTTCGCGGAAAAAAATGATACTTCTAGTTGATGAGGTGTCTTGTGTCAATTTATTCACCCGACCGCGTCGTATTTTTACTCCAAATAACACCACTCTGCGGCGACGAGGTGGAATTTTTCCTTAGTAGGGCCCACTCGAACCGTAACATTACTTGCCAAGAGTCGGTTGTTTTAGTAATTTCACGTTTCCTTGCCCTGAGAATGAGCTTTGGCCTGTACACTGATGGAAAATGCTGAGGGCTCCACATCATTACATCTCAAAACTGATCAGATTGAGTCTCGTGATTAGACCGTGGTTTTATTACGGGCGTAAACAACCTCGAACCTGTTTGATGAGAGTCATTTGACGTCATTTTAGGACATTAAGAAGGACATAATCGCTAGTCATTCAAAAGAATATTGTTTCGACCGGCCACCAAATATGTGGTGGAGCAACCTTTTTACAGTCCTTCAACATCGTAGCTCACAAATTACTTCTCATTCTCAGATCCTTTCAGAGTCTCCTATTGATACCAGCCATAGACTGCTATTCATCAAACCCTTGACGTTTATTGAGACAACTCACCATAAAGCGTTATCATGGGTTTTCGCCGTCCACGCCAATTTTGGTTGTGGAAAATTTTATTAAAAATCTGAAATTCGGGTCAGGGACCCGTTTCTGGCTCTAATTGGTCCTTGAAACTTTTCAGCCTGATCGGACCGAATTTAGGGGTGATGGGATCAAAATGTGTATTTCGAAAAATGGATATTCGAGATTTTCGATGACCTAAGCGTGTGGGGAATTATTTTCGACTAATTTTTTGGACGCAGAATGCAATGAGATTGGTCCCGGAACGATTGGAGCCCACTGGATGAGGTTATGGGTCAAAATGGGTATTTATCCACCCATTTCGAATTGAGTTTTTAAGATTTCCGGTACCTAGGCGTGTGGGGTATAATTTTCCTTTAAATTTCAGGCGCTGAATCGATTGGAATGAGTCTCCATACTCCTGGTCGAGTAATTACCAACCCCTGTGAAAGAATTTTCAGCGCTTTTCTTTGGTGGCCTCATCGCATGTGAAAAAATGACAAAACCTGATGAGTTTAGTTCTTTTATGTAGCATAGGATTCTGGCCAACTTACCTCAATTATCAACAAGATGTGCAATGATTTTGTACAAAATTACATCTCATTGAGTAGCCCTATAGCACGCATCATCCTCCTCAGCAGATGCTGTCATTTCAGCCTTCTCAATACAAACTCACATTATTTGGGTTTGACTCAACAACAATACAGCTGCCCCGCGTACAAGCTTATGACCCAATACTTACCTGTTGTCCCATCTTCATTGTGATCAATGAGCATTCAAGCTTACATTATTCGATTTGAGATATGGTTTGCATGACTGAGTGACCATAATCTATTCTGCCTTTGAAATACCTACAGGAAATTTAGGGCTGTGATAATTTTCTTTGCAAGGGATGAGGCTAGTAAAAACTGTAATCAAAGAATGAACAACCATGTTGCCAAATGGCCTAAAATTTCAAATTAATATCACTTCCAGTTTGGCCTTAATCATAGCCCGAATCTAGTTTTGATTGGTTTGTGATACAATCGTCCCAGTTTCAGTCTTTATATATTTTTCTTTGTTCGGTCAACTCATCTCATGTTCAAGTGATAGCCTGTTAACGATCATCGTCTCATTCTCACTGATTCCCAGACCATAGTAAGTCATTCGGAACGTTCTTGAAACCACTCCAATCGAGGCCCAGCGGCTTATTAGCTTCTGAACGTAATCCGTGTATATTGGCCGTTCTCGTATAGGAAATTGCTCAATCGATCGATTTATGGGGAGAGCGAGCTTATTTAATCACAGGGTCTCAAAGGGAGAAACACCAGGGTTCGGCCCATTCTCGAAGGTTCAAGGCGGTTTCGAGGCCTTTTTTAAAATCTTCGATCACAATCACAACGGTATTTCGTATAATTTTGTGTCTCGAACGATAAATGACTCTCTTGGGGACGATATAACTTAACGTACGCTTGGAATGTCTCGGTGGGCTTGAACATTGAGAATGCCACAACATAGAGACAGAATCGAAGAGAGAGTTGGATTAGGAAGGAATTTATTAGTATTCGTAATTCATTTAATCTTAACTCACGGCGGTATGCGAATGCTGTCGTGAAACCAGCTAATTTATCAACTATTTGGAGTAGAGACAACAGAGTTTAGAGCAATAACTTTACAATAGCATCTGTTCTGTTTAATAGAAAGGATCGGGTTATCACGATGGGGCGAATTTGTTGTTAGGCGGTAGGTTAGGTTGCTCCCTTATCAGATAAGCCAGTGTCAGGAGACTTTCCAAAAGGGTGGGTTGGAAAATGTCTTTGTAATGCTAAAAAAAAAATCCAAAGCTTTCTTGTATCAGCAAAAATTTGGTTTTGTAACTTTTCGGGATCTAAACGTGTAAGAAATTATTTTTCACTAAATTTTGGGCTCTAAAGCGATATAGACCTTCCGGACCGATTGTATTAAACAGAAATGGTAAAAATTTGCATTTTGAAAATGAGTTTTCGAGATTTTCTGGAAACCTAACGCGTAAAGGGTATAATTCTCCAATAATTTTGAACTTTAAATCGACGGATTTTGCACCGATTGCTGCAAATGGTGGTAAGGGGTTGGTTTAAATGACCACTTGGGTAATTTCGTGATGAAAATTTAACTCACGAAAGAGGCTTATTAGAATGATAAACCATTGTGGAATGATTTTCTTAGTTATTTACCACGTATGAATCTCATTTGTCCTTCACATGACAACTCTTGGAACTTAATGTAAATGGATTTTGTTGTTTTAACTGAAATTGTTATCGGGCCAAACTACAGGCAGATGGCGCCCGTGGGCCCAGTAACCTTGAAACCCCTCATCTCACAGCGTTTTGACGTTGATAAACGTCTTCAGCCATTTCGCATAACGTCTTGGACATTTTCCGAGGGAATGATGCAAAAGTGACAAACAATTGATATTAATCTTCTCCTTCCAGTTGGGTGAACACGAGCAGGGCATCTGTTGACCCAAAACAACCATTGAATCTTGACGGGTCGTTCGGGAAGTTAGAGTTTTGATAAATAGAGGTCTCCGGCTATGAAGAATGTTATTTATTATAGGTTTTTATTGACGTGAAGACTTGATGTTGGTCATAATTGTGCCTAACATTGATTTACAACCACGATAACTGAGAGTTTAATTTTGTCAATTGCAAGATGTCATATATTTTTAGAGCAGGACAGAAACCTAACCCTCGATGTTTTGGTTGGTTATTCCTTGCATGGAAATGTCCGTCCGCCATCCAAGCCATTTTTGGTAGTAGACAATTTTTAAGAAATCTGAAATTCGCGCTAAGGACCCGTCTTTGGCTCTAGTTGGTCCTCGAAACTTTTCTGCCCGATCGACCAAATTTGGGGGGTAACGGGTCAAAATGTGTTGTTCGAATGATGGATTTTCGGTGATCTAGGAGTGAGGGGTATCATTTTCAACTAAATTTTGGACGCTGAATCAACAGCAGAACAATTGGCGTCCTCCAGAAGAAGTTATGGGTCAAAATGGATAGTGAATTTGTTTTAATTCTAGAAAAATTGAGCTTTTATTTTTAAAAAAAGTGGCTCCCCATTTTCAGTTGGGAAACGCCGTGTATACTTTTGTGTATTTCCCATCACTTATTTTAACTAGCGTCGTCCTTGAAATCGCGAGAATAATTCCCTTGTAATCCAACTCTGAACGTTTCAGGATATATAAAGAATATAATCGGCCAGTAATTTGATCGTTGGGTTGATTCCGGCTAATAACCTGCGATTTGTACGGAATTTATCATTGAAGTTAATCGTTAATTTTCCGCTCATTACTTATCGAGATTCTTACGAGTTGAGTGGTTAATAAGATATTGCCGGCGATTGAATCAGTATTTATATTCCAACCGGTTTAACGATGCGTCTCTGCAACTCGTCGAAGAGAAAGAACTTCATCAATCTAAAAAATTCTTTGTAAGGAAAAAAATGACAGACCTTTTTCTTTTTATTCAACAAATTAATGGTATTTATGGGAAATTTCTATTTCGTCTCTTATATAGGTGATGCTAGTGAATATCGAATTACTTACAAAAAGAATTATAACGAATCGAAAGGTTTGAGTGATTATTTTGAAATGTCAGGCGCACGATGACGCAGAGCACTAAGGGCCAGTTAGTGTAAGCGCTCGAAAAGGGGAAATGATTCCTTGAAGCTGAACATCCACCAGATCCCTGTAATTTGGACCTAATTTCATTCGAGCTTCACGAAAGAAAGAGGGGAATGTAATATCATACAGACTCTT
This sequence comes from Cyrtorhinus lividipennis, assembly GCA_019603395.1. Classification (NCBI taxonomy): domain Eukaryota; kingdom Metazoa; phylum Arthropoda; class Insecta; order Hemiptera; family Miridae; genus Cyrtorhinus; species Cyrtorhinus lividipennis. The sequence goes on from CM034008.1 coordinate 17,243,886, forward strand.
CTTGGAGCATGGATTTCTCCCTTTTTTGAAATGGCTTGTGATGATCAAAGCTCTTCAGACGGTTCTGCCGAAGTGGAAATTCTTCATGAAATTATCATCAGCTTGATGAGTAGAACGTTGAGAAGTTCTCTCGAAGCTAATTTAAGGGGGCCACGATCGTGCAGTGAATTAAAACAATGTAATTATATTAGTACGCTACTTACGAAAACACCTTTATTCCCCTTTCGTAAATGTGACGATCACTTATGTACTTTCCTTGAGAGATTCGCCTTTTATCTTAGTGCATCATGTATGTTCTTTAGCTTTCCTCCTACCTCACTCCTTGATCCTTTCTCGTACAACCGTGAAGTGTCACGAACGCTCTCCTTTTTGTTACGTTTTCTACCTTCTCTCGTGTGCAAGAAACCAGTATGAGAAGGTTCCACAGAAGCGGAAATAAAATATCATTTGAGGAAGTCTGCGGTTGCAGGGGAATTGTGACGTGAGATGGAAGCTAGGTGGTTTGGTCGCTGATTGGCTTTCCTCATCCTGGGTCAGCAGAGCTTATTTGGTCTCTTGTGACTCCCTGAAGAAGTTCAATTTTGATCAAAATTTATAAAACAGCTCGATATGAATCGATTTCAAGAGCTCTTACAGGGCGCTTTTATTCGAAAGATTTATAAGATTTATACGAAAGATGGTCGCTGTGACGTCAAATCATTTTAGTATTTTTTCCCCGTGCACCGAGAACCACTTTTATCTCCAACGGAATTAAATACCCCATCAAAACTACCTTCCTTTTCTTTCTCTTCTCGGTTGCGTGACAGTACTCCCAACGAGGCTTGATGCCACTCGAAGAACTAGACAGCCGGGGCCAGTAAAACATCGAGATAACCCGCGAGTTCAGACATTTCAAGCAGGTACCGGTGAAGTGCTCCATTAGGGAAAACAGCCCCTACTTGATGAATCTGGTGAATTCGGAAGTGGGGAAAGCTCGTAGGAAACGAGCATAATCGACCCTTTTTTCGGTGCATCTTACTCGTACTTGGGCCCGTAAAAACCCAGAGGTTTTATAAAAAGAGATATGATTTCAATTATTGATTGCTAACGGCAATACTGCCTTGATCAGGCTTTTCAAGTAATGTACGAGAGTGAGGGATTCGCTAAATGAAATAACATCACCGTAGGGATTTCATCGATGTTCCAATGAATTTAATTTCTCGACTTGACGAGAATTCGCGTCAGGCTTAAGGTGTCATGAAACCGACCACCTGCGGCCAGGAGGCAAACCAGCGGGGATAAACTTAATTCAGATGTTCACAAAGCCAACTTTATTAGAACGCGAGAAGCTTATGAAAAGGTATTTAATGCACAATTTTGGCAAACAATACCTTTAAAAACGCTGCAAATTCTTTCACAGGGGTTGGTGATTCCTCGGACCAGGCGCATGGAGACTCAGTTCAGTCGATTCAGCGTCCAAAATTTAGAGGAAAATAATACCCCTCACGCCTAGGTACAAGAAATCTCGAAAACCCACTTTAAATGAGGGGAGTAGGTAACCCATTTCGACCCATAACCTCTTCAAGTGGGCGCCAATTGTTCCGGTACCCATCTTATTGGATTCAGCATCCAAAATTTAGTCGAAAATATTACCTCACACGCCTAGATCGCCAAAAATTCAGAGCGGGCTGAAAATTTTCGAGGACCAACTAGAGCCAAAAACGGGTGCCTGGCGCAAATTTCAGATTTCTTGAAGATTTTCTACCACCAAAGTCGGCGTACGGCAGACGGACATTTGACTTTTTTGATCTAACCAGCCAATAAACAAATGCCCGTTCATTGCTTTCTCGATGCTGCATTTCGTCACAAAATACTAAAGACTATCACTGAATAACTCAGAATCGACTCAACCTTGAAACTGCTAAATGGATCGTCTACCCGATCAAACAAAATTCTGATACTCCCGACGTTTCCTTCTTTTTTCTCCAACGCGTCCCATCTAATGGATGCCGTTCAGTTAATGTCATATTTCAAGATTTATATCGTGTGAGCGACGATGTTGTCGCTGTTGAGGACAGTTAGTTGAGTCACTTTTGAGTCTGCTTTGCGTCACTAGTCCACTCGTACAAAGAGCGTTTGTCAAGAAGAAAAGTAGAATAAAATCGCAATGGATGGGAGAATGGGCTGAGTGAGGAATTCTCCATATTGTACGGAACTGATGAAGACGCAACATTGAGAAATTCAACATTGACTGGCGTTTGTTTGAGGACTCGAAAGGCATAGATACTTAATTTGTCAGAACCTTGTCTGTCTGTTATGCCATTCAGCCTCTTAAGCAGCATAGCGGATTTAAAACTATTTCATTGTATTGTGATTCTCTGTGCAATGGCCAATTACCCAGAGGCACCAAGCTTCCCCTGAAGCAGCGGGGGTTCCCTGCCATGCAACCAGAATACCAACATTTTGATAGTGAGATCTTGTGAAAACAATAACCATCGGTGTCTGGAACGCAATCATGAATGTATTGACTATTGAGGTGTACCATTGTGGAATGATCTTTGTTTCTTCTTATTTACAAAGATTTGTTTACAACAATACCAAAACCAAGGGGAGGAAACTTTCAGTTGTCTACATTTGTCCGCTAGAGCGCAGTGCCTTGAAAGGCGAGGACTGCTGCTGTAGTTCTTCGCGTTTCTTGTCTCAAATGTTGCCGCCATTTCACTTTTTCACCATTCAGCTTTTTTGAAAATCGCACTATTTCTGATGTATCTGGCACCGTTTTCCCCTTTCACAGTTATGGACAACAAAATATCATTGAAAAAAAAAATTGATCAATTTCAGACCCATGGGTACACCCCATTACACCTTTTAATCCCTTTTCCTCTTTGGCAGTCCTCCAGTTCAAGGTAAATGGCATGAAATAACCAGAAAAAACATTTTCTTTATAAAAAGTAAATGTATATTACCATATATTTTACTCGTAAAAACATTGAAATGAACATACTTTTGAAGAAAAAAAAAATTCGATAACCAACATATTAGCTTAACCAGAGTCCTCGGTCTCAATTCGGATTTATAGTGTCGCTATTGATAGGAACTATTCGGGCCAAATACCCTGAATCCGAGGGCTTTGACGGAACGTGTTCAGAGTTTGGAGGAGGAAAAAGCATGTCGTACAAAATCTTTTGGATTTGCATCCTAAATTGGAATTTCTGTTCTGTTTTCAATGACTTGACGTGCGGGAGAATTGAGTCGAAAAAGGCGACGTCGTCGTCCTTTCGATCAACAGGCAAAGTTTTGAGTGCTCTTTCTGTCGTGTTAGTCGACTGATTGTTCGTCGTTGCTTTGGGCTTTGGAATCGGCTCAGAGACGATGGAGGAATGGTCGGATTCTGGAGCGCATCCTTCAGTTTTGTCTTGCTCCTTGTCGCTTTCATCAGAGTCAACTTCAATTTTGGGGGTGACCATCTCTTGAAGGTGAGGCGGTGTGGTGGGGGAGGCCAGGTCGTCACGGGTGGAGAACTGGTCAATCACGAAGAGCATGCTGTAGTAGTGAGGCCATGATGTGATGTCGTCTTCTTCAGGGGCAATAATGGCTGCGCTGGCTGCTCTTTTTAACTGTCGCCCGAATTCCTGTCGCAAGTATTTCCACTGCCGCTTGATGATATTTTCTGCAAAACAAGTAGTTCAAGTCCATATAATGCAATTTCTCTGCCAATAATGAAAAAACTGGGATAAATAAAGAAACACTGAGCATACAAATTGAAAATGCAAGAACCACTGGTCCATTTGGTTGTTTTTAGCAGAGAATCTTATCTTATAAGCTGAATATCACAGTGTTGATACTCACATTCTTCATTGGTATTTCTTACCTGGAATCTGAAGCTCAGCAGAAACAGCTTGCCAGTGCTTATGCAAAATCCCTTTGTTGAAATGGTGAGGGTGTGACTTGTCCCAAATGGCTCGCTTAGCCCTGACCAAACTGATGAGCTTTTCTTTGTCAAAGATTTTCATACTCATTTTCTTCCAGTAAGATTGCTTCAGTGGGCTGAGTAATCTAGAAATGGATAATTTGGGGTTGTAAATTGACATAATTAGAGCATGTTGTTCGTTTATTTTTAAATATGGCATATGTACCAGTGATGGTGTCAGCAATGAGTAGTTGCATCAGTGGAAGCATCCAGCTTACCTAACATTATTGATGCTGTGGGGAAATGCTTTTGGCTGAAGACATCATTGTCAAGCCAAGTACCTACTGCAAAAATGGCATAATGCCATGCCATGCATGCTGCATGTGTTGGTTTGCCTTACCACACATGTTTGCCAGTGCCTCAATCAGGAGACAAAATTGGTATTTAGGCACTGAAGTGTAGTCATACAGAGAACCCTCCTCATACTTGGGTTTTGAGTGTGGAGTGTGTATTTGATGCAATCAAAATGTCTTGAACTGGTTTTCTAGGGTACCTGTATGATCAATTTGACTTGGTTGAGATGAGAGTCACTTACCAGAGGATATGAGGTGCTTCAGAGGATAAGTAAAGCATATGGAAGTGATTTATGTGAGGATCAAGAGACGTTGGAAGATGTCGACTGGCGAGTGGCTGTTGTTCAACAGGGAACTGGTCGTCACGTCGAGAACGTCACGTGACCCTCGACCAATCAGAGGCAGTGGTGGCGAGGATCCCTCACACATTCCCTCGGCGCCTTTCTCGTCTTCGGAAACATCGACCTTCAACGCCCGCGGCCCCCTCGCCACGACCGGGAGTCAGGGCTGCCAACTGTCATCTCGATCAGCGTCTCTCTCGCGGACCGAACGGCATTTCTTTTCAATGCCTTGCGAGGTTGAACTAGAAAGTGAATTAAAAAATTGTAAATTTCTACTCACGAAACGTGTTTAAGCCGCGAGCAATATTCAGGTTCAGCAATATCCGTACCATGTATCGTTTAAGATGAGTTCCGTACCAATTTCCGCTCACCCAAGGGGACGTTTCGGATCAATTTTTCAATATTTTATTTGACCGTTCATTCATTTAGATCTGACCTCCTTCAATAAAATATGTACTTATTTCAACTGTTTTATTGATTGATCTGATCGTAAGATGACATATTCGTCATTATAACAAGATCACAAGCTACATACTCTAATATTTGTAATAATTTTTTGGCTTATTCACTTGTGTATTTTTGGCATTATAAGTTTGGTACCTGTCCAATTTACTTCTGGTTGATTATTCCTTGAATGATGCCTCGTTGAAAACATGACACAATGGTCATTCCATAATGGCTTATTATTCCTTAGAGCAAAATTATGGGGAAAACAGTGAATGTGTCCAGGACTCACTCCAATCGGTTCAGCGTCCTCAATTTTATGGAAAATGATACCCCATACGCCTAGGTACCCAAAAATCTCGAAACATACTCGCGAAGTAGGTAGAAAGGTGCCCATTTTGACCCATGTCCACCTTCAGTGGGCCCCGAAAGATTCAGGACCCATCTCAATGGATAAAGCGTCCAAAATGATACCCACGGAATGCCTAGTACCCCCCCCCCCCCCATAAAACCCCGATATCGAGTCCCAGAAAACACATCTTTACATATACGCATCTTGAATTTGAACCGATCGGGTTGATAAGTTTCGAGGACAAACGATCACCGAAAAGAAGTTCCAGAATGTTTTAGAAAATTATAATTAATTTAATTGTAATCCTATTCTCGCTTACTGAATCGTCGCCACAACAATTTTAATCTTCGCTATATTTCAACTCACGATTGATCACCACCCACCGATTTATCACTGACACCCACTTATCACGACCGTGATGTTGTCTAAACTTGTTCATTCAAACGCTCTCCTTTGTTGGAAAATATTTTAAACTCAATTCCCGTTCGTACAACTCGGCAAAAAGTTGTACAATGGGAAATGATGTAAGTTTAGCGCTTGAGTCAAACAACTTCTCTTAATCTTTGCCACCATCTTTTTTTTTTTTTTTTTTTTTTTTTAATTCATTTTTCTTTTTTTTACAAAGAATATGATAAGATCAAAGAGATTTTCCATTACGGCAGGCGTAGATTATTGATCTACTGTCACAGTGAGTCGAAGTTGAGATGAAGTTCAACCACCCTTCTTATATTTCCGAAGGGAAAAATTATTTGATATAGCGGAGAATTCATACAATTTTGCGCTCTCTATTGTTCTTTGAAATTACTCTTACAATAAGGATATTCTCAGGGATGAAACTATGATATTTTTTTTTAAGTTTTGAGTATTTCTTTCTTGAAATCCTCAGTTGCATGCGAGCGCTGAGGTAATCGACTTTTTCAATTCAAGTTTTACACTAAAATGAGATTAAAATTTTCCTCTTGAACGGGTTGAAGAACAAGAAAGTTGTGTTAAAGTTGTGAATTGAGAGGCGATGAGTTCGCATACAAACGACAGCAGTCACAGGAGGTGACGGGTTGAATTAAAGCCTGCAATACAGATCGGTCATGCGGAACTGTATCATATTCAACTCCGTAACCTCAATCCGTCACAAGGGTAGTCTGCCACCATTGCGGTGGTACTGTTCGATTTGAATACAAGAATATATATTTCCAAATCCAATTCAAATTTTTTAGAATTGAGACTTATTTTTACAATTTAAGATTAAATCCGAAACAAACTTGTATCATATGCCTGCATCGTATAATGGTTGAATGTCAATGGTGAAATCGCTGAAAATTCTTTCACAGGGGTTGGTTATTCCTCGGACCAGGAGCGTAAAGACTCATTCTAATCGATTCAGCGTCCAAAATTTAGTGGAAAATGATACCTCACACGACTAGGCACCAGAAATCTCGAAAATTCACATTAGAAATAAGTAGATAGATACCCATTTCAACCCATAACCTCTTTCGGTGGGCGCCAATTGTTCCTGGACCTGTCTCATTGAATTCAGCTTCCAATAATTATTTGTAAATTATACATGAAACGCCCAATCTCAAAAATCAATTTTTTGAAAAACGCATTTTATTATTCAAGGAATAACCAACCAAAAGCCGAAAAAATAGCCTGAATAAGGGGAAGCAACGCAGCAATACACGCATTTCATACAAATGGGTATCGGCTTTCATCTGTTTATTGATTTTTTCTTTCAATTATTTTGTTTCAGCTCGCTAAATTATTCTCCTTCACGTGGGACATCGGTTGGACCATGTGCAAGCTGATACATTACGCTCAGAACGTATCGGCCATTTGTTCAGTCTTCACTTTGACCGCCATGTCCGTCGAAAGGTAAATGTATTGAAATTATCATTAATTAAACCGTAAAACGAGAGTGCGAGACAATGGTAATGGTTTATTGTGCCAAAACAATTTCTATTTAAATTATTACCGTCCTATTTGTTTTCAGTCCACATTACCCTAACTTATGGAAGCTCTTGTCTTTGCCCAGCTTTCAGTGGAGTTCTCCCCTCATATGTGCCAGAACAGCATGGCTTTTTTGCGCTACATGTCCTCGAGAATTTCGTCATTGAAGGTTATCAGCGAGGCTACCTAACTGACATGATCTCTACCGACTTTGCTAAGGCGTTTGACAAACTCTCATCGCCTTTTGCTAAGCGTCACTGGGTGTTCATGATTCCTTCTTGCAATTATGGGTAACCTTTGACTCGTTGTCCGCTTAAAGGAAATTCTTTCATCATCGTTCCTCTTTAGGTGATGCCCAGAGTCGTCTTATTGGTTCACCTTGCAGTCTCCTTCTGATCAACAGTGTCTCTATGTGCTTTGAAGCTGAGATCTGTCTATTGTTTGCTGACGATATGGAGTTGAACTCAGTTGGGTGCAATCTGGTATTCAGTCTACCATTCACCAGATTGATGGTTGGTGTGGTGGAAGCCAACTATTCCTCAACCATTCCAATTGCTCACCTTCCACCGAATATTTCAACCATTGCGCCTTCTCGCTAGATGTGAAGAGGCTGTCGACCTTGGGATTCGTTTAGATGAGCGCCTGACCTCGTCAATGCACATTGATATATTGGGATGCCGCGCTCTGCGCATGCATGGATTTTTTCAGCGAAATACCAGAGAGCTCATGGCGTTTACGCTATCATTTCCCTCTTCAAAGCTTTCATCCTGTCAGGGTGCAAAGAAAAATCCTCTACTATATCGCATTCAAGATCTGAGAAACGTCGATTTCGGGGTCTTGCATGAGTTCTCTGGTCTCTTGCCTCTTGCAAATCACTGCGCTTTTTAAAAATAGCTAGCTAATTGCGTGTTTGTCTTGAAATTGAGTAAAATACATTGCATTAATTCATAGTTGTCCGTGACGAATTGAACGGGAAAACAGCCAAAGAAGAGCCAAAGATCTACCAAGCTCCCCAGCTAGCCTTCTGTATTGGCCCTGCAGGCTATCAGGCCAATGACTAAAAGTACATTGCCTTTCAAACTACATTCCTGCTGTAGGCTACATTAGAAGACCAACCGTGTATGTTCAGAATTCCCATTCAACCGTTTAGTCTTGTTTTATTCAAGTACTTTCATTTTGAGAAGTACAAAATCAGGAAATTCTCCACCATTCGGCTGAGAAGTCACCAAACTGTTCACCCCTTCGCCTTACCTAATTGCCAATTCCGAGGGTGGATAGTCCACTCGCTCTGTGACTCGTCAAACGGTTATTTCCTCTGCTAGAGGAAGCGCCGAACCGCGTTGAGAGCCTCCCTTTGATTAATGTGGCGTACTCCTAACGAGTTTGCTAACAACCAACCCCCTAAGCCTCCGATTCTGTCAGGGCATAGGTTGTAATTAGTATCCTAATGAAGCGGAGCCTCAATAATGATTTTAATATTTCGGTAAATACGAGCGCACGAATATTTCGGGAAAATACATCGCAAACATCTTCAATTTGTGGTTGGGATACCGTCCAATTAAGCATTGTGGTAGTAGCGGAAAGGGTTCCTCTCTGGCATTACACCTCAACGAAGATTTAGTCATGTGTAAAGATCTAACTAGTTCATATAACGGTAACGTAAAATGATTTTGACTTGCCAAAATATTGATAGAACCGAAGGTTTGAACATTATTGATTTGTACTGATAGAGGTTATTTGAGGAGCGGTAGCCGGGTTGGAAATTCAGTAATTCTTCACAGAGTAAATAATAAGCGAAAGCTGCGAACTGTGATAAGAAAATACTGAGAGAACACTGAGAAAAGAACACAGTCGTTTTGGTGGGACTTCCTTATGAAAAGAACATTTAATAGTGGACTTGATAGAAATGTTTCGTCCCAAGTTCATTTCCTCGCCATAAAAATGCACACTTTACTGGCCCATTCCAACCAATTTTTTCGATGTTTTTATTGCAGATACTACGCCATTGTACATCCGATGAAAGCAAAGTACGTCTGCACGATACGACAAGCTCGCAAAATTATCATCAGCACTTGGGTGTCTTCTTTCCTCTTGGCCATTCCAATTCTATTTTTGCAGGTGAGAAGAAATATGCGAAAATCAAATGGACAAAATTTGAAAATTATTTATATAAGAAAATTCATGACTCTCTGATTAATAACGTAATGTATCGCTGGAGCCAGCACAAGAGCTTGTTAGTGCTGTGCTTTTCCACCCTCGGTATGCTATATGTGACGTCAGCCTTACGTAGGGAAAGGTGCCGCGGGCAAATGTTTCCTCATAAAACAGCGCGTTAAGTCATTAAGCGGCTCACAAATTCCAGGCTCCCAAAAGTTTTGAATTACTGGTGTTTCACGTTACGCTGCGATCACGATGAGGGAGTAACATGATAAATTACTTTTTCAAATCGCTTTTCTGTTAATGAACCTCTTCAAATTGTGTTTCTGTTTTGGATTTATTGATCGGTTAAAATAGAAGAAAACCGGCACAAAGTTGTACGCTTCCGAGAGGATTCAGCTAAACGATATTAAGTATTCTCGGAGGGAGGATGTGAAGGATTTGGTTTCTGGTGAAGGAGCTGAAAATTTAACGAAGTTTGAAAGCTCGTTTGAAATATTATGTGTCTCAAGTCGAGTTCTCGCCGCCAAGTGATACATTTTAAATAGATTTCGACTTATTGAAAGAGGAACTTCCGTCGTGAGTGTGCTATTCAACTCAATTCAATTATTCACTAGATGAATCGTGTGCTTCAGTCTCCCTGGTGGTTTTCTGGGCGAAGATATTACGGAACTACTGCGCTAAAATGGTTGTTTGCTATTAGAGAGCTTGATAATTTTACTAAAAGTGAACCGGTAGGATAAAGTACAAATTATACTTGTATAGTGCACGTTCCAATTATTTAATACACAGGGAATGAAGACAGTTTTGGCCACCAAGGGTCCACAGGATAAATCTATAAAGCAACCTGGGAGCCCTGGAGCTGTTACAGTACATATTCTAGAAGGGAGTGTTTTGAAACAATATTTTGGTTATTCCCTGAATAATCTACCTGTATTTTCATGCCAGAGGTCGACTTCTCTACGATTGGCCCAATAATTGGACAATTTAGTAGTTTAGTGGTTTCCACTTCATATTCTCCACGCCCCTGGTCCCAGGAATAACCAACCCCTATGAGAGAATTATTCGCAGTCGTTCTGGCTGGTTATTCCTTGAACAATCAACCTATGTTTTCATGCAGAAAGTCAATCTCATCAAAAGAAAAATTTCTAAAAATCTGAAATTTTGGTCAGGGACCCTTTTACAGCTCTATTCGGGAAAACAGTGAGTTTGGGGTGTCCAGGATTCATTTTATTCGATTCAGCGTCCAAAATTTAGTGCAAAATGCACGCCAAAGGTACACAGGAAGTGGGTTTTTGAGATTATTGGGTGCCTATGCATGTGGGGTATCATTTTCCACTAAATGTTGGACGTTGAATCGTCTGGAATGAGTCCGAGACACTTCACACTATTGATGGCCCAAGGAGTAACCAACCCCTGTGAAAAAATTTGCTGCGTTTTATTCTAAACATCATGAAACGTCCAAAAAAAGTTTTTGGGCCAATCGGAGATGGTCAACCCTTCATCACCCTGAACATTATTCAAGAAATAACTAACTAAAACTATTGTATTTATTTTTCATTTTAATTTTTTTTCACTGAATAACTTTTTTGTGAAACTCTTATCGAGGTTCTGTGAAGGTCATTTGCACGTGAATCGCGCATTGAAATTTCATTTATTTAGTCCACGAGTCTGATTGTTCTAGATAAAAATATTTGAGTGTACAACAATGAAGAGAGCACAACCTACAAAAATGAAACAAAAGGAAAAATGAGAAAACCGATTGGCTCACAAATCGAACCGGCAACAGGTGTGGAAACCTATTAACTCTTCCTGCCCCGCGAAAGTTAATATCAACGTCGTGAGTTTTTCCGCGCAACGGAGATTTATATTTGTTGAGTCTCTCCGGTGAAAATGGCTTTCCACAAGGTAACAGTAACGACTCGTATTTGGTGGGATTTGTAAAGCCGACAAGCAAGGAATCTCGGGGCGATGGGAAAACCGTCTAAATGCCGACGGCATTCTCCAAAGTCTGGCTTGGGATTCGTTGACAGAAGGAATATTCGACGCGGTCTAGTTGTAATTCCGCTGTCCATTCGTCATTTCACGGTCCTCTCACGACCGGATAGACGTGATTAAACGACGTTCGGGTCGCCTCAGGGTCGGAGATTTGATTATGCGGTTCGGAAAAGGGGATCGTATCGCCAATTAGGAAAGGAGGAATCAAATACCGCCATTTTTGAGACAATATTCACGGGGCGATTTGAAGTAAAAAGTAGAAAGCGGTAAAGGAAGGGAAAAAAATCTACCAATTATTTCACAATGGTTTATTAATTCCGATGGATCTTGCCCTTGTGGAAAAGCTTACCTTTCACGACTCCTGGGTAGATACCCAATAAGTAAAATAAGTAATTAAATTGAAGAACCATTTTTCCAATAAAACCCCCTTTTTGAAAAATATCCGTTTTCACCCCTATTTCCCCCTCTGAGGTGACTGTGCTGAATAGCTCCGCGGGCCAATTAAACTTCAGCAGGAGCCACTGGACAAAATGACCGATTTTCACGAAAATTCCTACGTTGACTCAGAACGAACATTTTAATATTTTGACAAACCATAAATGACAGACATTCGTGTTTTCCTCGAAGGCATCAGGCTTGAAAACATATAATGCAGGGTGTTAATTTTTATAGGTGACAGTTCAAGGGGTTGATTTTCAACTCATTTGCAACAAAAAGTATCTCCAGGACTTGTTTTTAGAAACATTATTTCCGAGTTATTAATTAATTTAAAGATTTTTTCGAAGTTACGTCACTAAAATTTCCCTTAATTTACAAGATAATCTCAACTCTTGGTAAACCGTCAAATTCTCCTCAACGTCTCCAATACTTGAGTGCTTATAATCACTAATTCAGCCTAAGTTTAGGAAATTGATGGAAACAACTTTCAGCCGGGTAAAAGAATATTTTCCCCAAAAACATTCTCGCGTTCATTACTGGAAAACGCTACAAATTCTTTCACAGGGGTTGGTTATTCTTCGGACCAGGTGACTTATTCCAATCGATTCAGCATCCAAAGTTTCGTGGAAAATGATACCCCACACGCCTAGGTACCAGAAATCTCGACAACCCACCTTCGAAATAGGTAGATAAATACCCATTTTGACCCATAACCTCTTTTGGTGGGCACCAATCGTTCCAATCGAATCGGGGGCTAGTCTCATTGGATTCAGCGCCCTAAATTTAGTCTAAAACGATACCCCACACGCCTAGATCGCCAAAATCTCTAAAATCCATTTTTGGGAAACACATTTTAGCCCCCCTCTCCCCCCGAATTAGGTCTGAAATGTTTCAAGGACCGAGTAGATCTGAATTTCAGGTTTTTAGAAAATTATCCACTACCATAATCGGTGCGGACGGCGTACGGCGGACGGACATTTGCATTCCGAATCGGAGAGATTGATTTTTGCATGAAAACATATGTTGATTATTCAAGGAATGACCAATCATAAAACTATCCTAAAATATCAGCATTCCAACGGTAGGTATATTCGAACCTAATTTCAATGTTCATTTAAGGATTAAAATGACATTCATGATCCTGCCGGTAGAGCACAATGCAAATAGGCAATTATTATATTTCCCAACATTTTCAATAAAATCTTCGTATTTGAGGCGTTCCATACCTGACATGCCCCGCAGTTCATCTGGAATATATTTTATTTATTTTTATAAATTTAATCAGCTTTTACTTGCTTTCAAGACACGTACTTTCGTACATTTCAAAAGGATTTACTGCCCCAATTTGTACTTTTTCACATCTTTGATGGTTAAGTCACGTTCGGATTTGGTAGATAACTACCATAAAACCATTGCCGTTGCTCTTTTCCTGTTTCAAATACCCGATGAGTGAAATGATTTGTCTCGCAAAAGTATTGATTTTGTTCATTGACGCGTATTTTTCGCCTGTGACAACATTGCGTTTTGGGTGAAAAAGCACGAAACCAAGTTTCCCCGCGACTCTACGAAATCCCGAAGGTTACGATCACCATCAGTAGTAGGTAGACGAACAGGTAAAACAGGTTTTTTTAGGTGATGAAAAAGGTAATGGAAAGTCGAGGCTCAAATCCCGACACCCCGCTTCTAAAGCAATTAGAGAAACTCGCTAATGTAATGGAATTTGCCGGAGAGTTGTTACATTCTTTTCCAATCTGCTTCAAGAATGAAAGGTAAATTACGAATTGGCTAAAAAAAAGCGCATACAATTACATCAAGCACGGTTTTTCTGTTATTTTTTGGTTATTAATAAACCTAGGTAATAATGCCCTGGTTAGGGGGGAGGGTAAGGGCTCATTTCCTCTCCTCATGGCCCCTAAAATTTGACAGTATACGTTTTAAAACGTCTATTTTAAATACTAGTCAGTAGAAAATTTTCTAAAAAATCAGACATTTCGGGCAGGGACCTTATTCTGGCTTTGTTCTTAAAACTTTTCAGTCCGATTGAACCAAATTTAGGGGAGTAGGCGTCAAAATGTAATTTTTTGAACCTCAATTTTAGGGAGTTTTGAGGGATTAGGCATATGGGATATCATTTTCCACTATATTTTGGACGTTGAATCCATTGAGATGGGTCCTATACCGATTAGCGCCACCCGGGAGTGGGTACGGGTCAAAATGGGTATCAATTCTCCTATTTTGAATGTGTTTTCGAAATTTCTGGTACCTAGGCGTGTAGGGTATCATTTTCCACTAACTTTTGGACGCTGAATCCAATGAAATGGCTCCCAGTACGACTGGCACCCTCTGGATGAGTTTATGGGTCAAAATGGGTATCTATCTACTCATTTCGAATGTGTGTTTCGAGAACTTTGGTACCTAGGCGTGTGGGGTATCATTTTCCACTAACTTTTGGACGCTGAATCCTTTGAAACGAGTCCGGGACACTCCTTACTCATTGTTTTCCTCATTTTTCCCATGCTCCAAGGTTTAAATATAAGGTATACTCAAATAGCATGTACCTACTATACTAAAACTACTGCCCAAAAATACTTGAAATTATTCGATTTACTCTTTTGACAGGTCCATTTGGAAGTGGGCCACCACAGAAAAGGCTACTGGTGCATCACAAACGTCGACTGGAAATTGGCCTACCAAATGCACGAAGTGTACATGCTCATTATCGTCCTTGTAATACCGGTGTCAGTCATGATCGTCACGTACACGGCTATTTGCCGTGAAATTCGCAAAGTAGCTCAACGACGGTATCACATGACTTCAGCCAAAGGGTGAGTTTACTGAAATCACTGGTTTTTCGTGATTTTCCCTAGTCTTCCCTAGCCACCACTCACCCCTATGCTGAAAAGGTAATGTTATAACCTGTATCAACAAATACTTTTTTGATTGTTTAATCAAAAATGACCAAAAAAATTGGCAATTTGAACATTTTAAGTATGATAAATGAAATTGCTATCATTACACCACGTTAATTCGCATGTCGCCTTATTAAAGGGACGTTGAAAAGGCGCAAAAAGGGATTTTTGAACTAAAATTAAAAACGAAGAATTTAAAAGAAAATCCTCAGCTAAATATCTCTAAAACGTTGATTGAAGGGTTCACTATTTATTTAATCTTGTGAAGAGTCCGAAGCTCTATTCTAAATTGATGTTCTATTTTGACACTAAAAAGTACGTCTCAATTGTGAACTGTTTTGTAGTGAAATTAGACGAGGCTAAGCAACTAATGTCCGTAACACACAACTGATGTGATTTCGTATGTTATCGAAAGCGTAATCAATTTAAACTTCAAATGAATAATGAATCAATTTATACTTTTTTCAGTAACCTCACGTTTGAGAGCTACCCATTAAGTTCAAAAAAGACGACCAAAATCAAGACAAAAACAACGAAAATCAAGCTCGAAAATGACAATGTCACGTTGAAACAGGTAACTTTATTGTAATTTAACTTTACGCTTTTCGCTCGTGATTCGGATGGCCTGTGCAAACATGAGAACTTAGTTTATTTTCACCGCTGTAAATTTCATAGCCTCACGAAACGTTCCGGATGAAACTTTGGTGGTCATAAATTTATAATTATAGTAATAAATTGCACTGATATTTGCATATTGACTCATATTTATCAAATTAGAGCGTCATTTGAACCTTTTTTTTTTTTAAGCAAGAGGTTGAAATTGAGTGATAATTTGTAAAAATCGCTCATATTTTGAGTCTTAATTTTATCGATCAGGGTATATAATGATGATTTTTTTAGCTTTATTAATGCCTGAGATATTTTGTCACCGAAATCACACTCAAGTGCTATGGCTTCTAGGCTAAATCACCAAAAATCTCATTAATAAGCATGAAATAGATAAACTGTACATGGCCTGCATTTAAGGACCTCATAGTCATATCAGGCGTTTGCCTCCGGATCGTTTATCACGCATTTTATTGTTTTTTGCATTATTTTTAATGGTTTTGTTTTTAGTTTTCTAATACGTAGTGTATTGTATTTTAGAGTTCGAGCTACAAGAGCGAAAAACAGGTATGTCGTTTCCGCTTCTTTTTTTTATTGTTAATATTATAAATTGTTTATTTTGACACATTTATTTTGGATGAGCATGAACACTCGCATCGTTCAATATTCTAAATTTGGGGACGGTAATGGTGGCTGATTGCAGATGAAACTAAGAATATGAGGAAAGGAAATGTAACATGAATGTAGAAATCTTGGTAACACTCAGTGAACATGAAGTTCCCCATTTATGTCCAACTGTGTCCCAGTTGAAAATGGGTCTGCCTGTCTTCAGTTTGTAAGCCATGTGACACGTTTTATTCACTTGGACAGAAGATTTACTTAACATTGAAAACCTCCCCCACTGTCAACAGCGATCCTGGTGGTTGTCCACTGTAACTACCACATATGTTGCCGCCAAAAGGTCTGTAGTTGTCTTATGGGAGGATTTTCTGTAGATTGATCTGTTTTTGTGGGCATTGCATCTTACTACTCACTGACCTTCTCCTGATTGAGATCCGTAGAATGGTTCTGATGGATTGGTTTTCAGAAGAACTTTATTGACAGAAATGATGTGATAGTTGAACAAAACTCGGTATTTCTGGACAAAACATATCACTTGCAGCAGAAAAACTTGTGATTGCGAGTAACAACGTTCTTGAAACAATTTGAAAAACAACATGGCAGTGGGTCAAGGCTCAATGAAATGCTAATAGCTGATAGGTCCATATCTGTGTGCCCACCTGCAGTGCTGCTAGCAGTGGTTGTCCACTACACTACAAACAGGGGCTTGTTGCGTCCATGAAGTGAACCAGCTCTGGCAATACCACTTGAATCCTGCAGGTGATTTGTCCTCTCCCCGTTGAGTCTTTGAACCTACCCCATGCTTTTCCTTGAGTCCCTTACACTACCTCTCCTGTAAGTAGAAGTTATAGTTGGCTACCTTGACTAGTCCAGCGTTTGCTCGTCCAATCTTGCAAGCCTTAATCCTTCAATTCCCTTTTAAAGCAAACCAACATTTTTATATTACATTTCAAATCAATGTTTCTTGACCATCCCTACGAGCACCATCAGATTAATGAATAGGTTGTGTATATTTTCCAAGTATCATCAGTCAATATCCGAACGATCCTTCCCGGAATAATAAATACAGTTTAATAATGAATACAGGTATTTCCTTGTCATGCATTTGGCCTTTGGAGCTCAAATATCAGCTTGAAGCTCCACTACTCTTAATGAATTCTTTTTTATGGATAGCTTGCATGTACTTCATATTTTATTTATAACTCTCCCTATGACGCGTTTAGTTTTTCAGAACGATTAATCAATTTAATTGGTATTATGCGTTCACAAAAGGGTAACTTCACTCTGTCTAATGAAAAGAATACGATTCGCGTGGGTATTTTTGCAGGTAATTACACAGCGATGAGGTTTTATGAAATTGTCCATTGAAATTGAAATTAAACAGCAAAATGTTTCATAATATGAAATACATTTCTCTGCACTTCATATTACTAATGTTGGGACGAATGCGTTTTATCGTCGATCTCAAGTAGTACGCCTCAATTATCTACTTCGCAGTATGATTTGGTTTCTGTTCATGATTACTGACCTGAGGAAATCTCTCTTCATAAATTCCTTTCGTATTTTTCGGTACCGGAAGGACGAGGAGGAAGTTGTGTGAAGCGCTCTGGTCGCAAACGCCCATCCTGGGTGAAAATACGACTATGGTAATGTAAGATAAATCGTTGTCGAGATTCAGGAAGGACAAATGAAATGTTGTGTCCTACCGCCGAGCTTTTGCGAAATTTATTTGTACCCTCAGGACGTCAGTCTGGTAGGAAGACTGGAAAAAATTCGAGATCTTCTACATGGGTTATTATTGAAGTAGATGTCGTTTGTGGGGGAATTGTTGAATAACTATGCTAACGATGAGTCGGCCGGTTTTTTGCCTACAAAGGTTTGCTGACCCGGCCTGCTGTTACACGTACAAGGCTACAGAACACACGCTGCTTCCTACATTTTAGAGGGACTTGTGGAAAGTACTGGCTTGTCCCCTCCCAGAGTGGAGACATTGTTCATCCCTTATAAAAGGCCAACGCTGAGTCACTCCTCAGTGGAATTTGAGTGATACGCTTTCCTTCGTCACATTGCTGTTTGCAGTGGTAACAGTTTGTACTAGTTTCAGAGATGCTCATGTTATCAGAAGTCTGAAAGACTTGTACACAAAATTACAAGTAGTCAATTGACCACGCAGCTGATGATGTTTAGCCATCCTGTTCCATCTTCAGTGGAAAACCTTCACACTTCAGTTCCTGCAAACACATGGGACATTTGTTGGCCTTCAATTGTCAATGTCTATATGCAAACCGTCAGCCTTCAGGCCACAATTTATTGAAAATTGATGACATACCCATTTGTACAGAATAATTGTACTTACACGCATACTCTGATGAAGTCAGATGTTCCAAGGAGTGAAAACTTACCTGATATACCAATAGGAGATCAATCAGCAGTATTTTTAGTTGTTTTCATTCTTCCTACACACCTCTTCTTTGATCTTCTTGACGTATTGGGTAAAATTGGGTTTTTGCTTGTCTCTGAGAAACAGCAATTTATTTATCAGCCCTTACATAATCACCACATTTGAATCAATGATAGGCACCCGCAACAAGATTGAAAGTACTGTACTGTACTGTGGACGTTGGTTGTCGTCACAGTTGTTCAACAAAGGTAAAAAATTCAATTCATTGATCTCCTGGCCAAATATCACTTTCAGGGTGACTGAAACGTGTTGGTGGAAACTCTTCCAAAGTGCGGGAAATCCATTTTGAAGCGCTAAAGTTACAATGTTGTACAAAGAGAAGGTAACTTCTCTTATCAGACCCCGCTGATGCTCCCGATATAATTCACGAAGGCTGAGAGTGGCAATTACTATGTACGAGTGGCTCGGCTCGGAAACAAACGGCCTTTTCGTCGGCTACGATTTATAACGCTAAGCGGTTACCGCCTAATCTCGGTAACCTTCAGTCGGAGCAAAAGGCTGTTCGATTGACATTACCATTTAACTCCACATTAATCGGGTATTAATTTAGAGTGGGTTTGCTTATCTTGGTGGATTGAACCTGCGTCCGTCAGTCCCTACTCAAGGTGCCCCTTATCTTTTGCACGAACGGATTATCGTGATAGCTGCAGAGGAAAATGAGATGGATAGTAAGAAGTATTACTTTATCATACGGTGCGCGTCTTCCCTGGGGCGGTGAGAATGTATATTTACCTACGATAGCACCATGCGTGTAAATAAGTAGTAAATGCCTTGACAGTTATGTTTTTAGACATAACAATTAAGCTGAAAATTAAGCTGGAGGTTATTTGGGGAAAGAAATCCAAATGGTTTTTGGGACTCAGACTCTAGGTAATTGGAAGCGTGGATGAATCGATTGTAAGCCTTACACATGTACATTCAGGGCAAGAAAAACGGAGATATTGAACTGAGGATTAGACCATTTGTTGAAAAGACTTGAAAAACAATTTTCTTGCGCCTTTCACACAGAATTGCAATATAAGATAGTGAAGTGTTAGAGTTTTCTGATAATTTGAGAAAAATTCAAATCAGTAAAACTGTAAAATTTTCAGTAAAATCAGTAAAAATCAGTAAAATTTTTTGGGAGTCTCATGCATGACATAGAAGCAGACAGAACTTGTTTTTGTTAGAGAATGGAATATGAAGAATATTATGCCTGAAAAATGTATAAAAGCCCCATTTTTCTGTATAATTGAGTGATTAGGCCGCAATGGGTTGATGAAGTGGGATCTCATCAACTGGATCTCATCTAACCTCAAACTACAGTAGATCAAATTTAATGCCTTGAGCGCTAAAAGCTGCATGGACTATTGCCTGGAACTAAAAGGTTAGATTCGAAGAGGTTTCTGCAGATGGTGAGGATTCTAAGTCACGCTCCAATTTCCAACACTCCTTGAGTCTGGAGGTTGCCTGTGGGGAATGGGGCTTACCTTACAGCCAGCTTACCTCAGCCAGGAACCATTGAATAACCTGCAGGAAGAGTACAAAAGAGGACTGAAGCAGCCATTCCGTCCAAATTTTTCTATCAAGCCTCTGATAAAAAGCGAGTGGGACAAGTCTATGAGCTGCTTATAGCCCCTAATGGTGAATTAAGCAACATAAGCAAATCAATACTGTTTTTAAAGTTTCACGAGGCGCGCTTTTAATTGGCATACATGACATGTTCAAGATTTGGAATAATAAAGTGCTTCCTTCGCAGATGGCTATGACCTAACTTATTGTTGTGGGGATGTTGGGGGAGTTGCAGTCGTGGTTGTTGACTCTGGTTTGGCTGTAGAGGATATCTTCGTAGTTTCAGTAGTCGCAGTTGTGGCACTGGTTGTTGACTTTGGTTTGGCTGTAGTGGATATCTTCGTGGTTTCAGTAGTTGCAGTTGTGGCACTAGTTGTTGACTCTGGTTTAGCCGTTGTAGTTGACGTACTTGTAGTGATCGTTGTCGGAATAGTTGGAGGAATAGGAGTTGGAGCTGGTCCTGGATCTTCACCACAGTTAACTTGCCAACACCACTCACATCTGAAGAAAACCAAAACTGTTACAAAATGCCAGATCCCTCAGTTCTACCTTAGATGAACTTGTGGTGCGTTTACTTTTTATCGGTTCTTGAAAATCTTCTGAATATTGGGAAACACCATCCGACGGACGGCGTCTTTTTGTTCTCTTGGCATTCGTAGTAGAGCCAACAGCTATCCTTGCGAGGCCAAGAGTAATTGCTTTCTCCAGTGCACTCAAACGTGCTGCCATTAGCCAATACCGACGCCCATGACACCACAATCAGTCCTGTGAATTGGAAAAATTGACTCCTTGACTCCATTAGGGCTCAACTTGTTGGTACCCTACTCATTTTCAGCTTGCTTTGCCGCACGAGGCGTTGATAAATTTGTATTCTCCATATTTTGGGAGCTGCAAAGTATCGTTTCCATTAAATTGGACTTTGAATCGATTCAGACGAGTCCCGGACTATTTGCCACCCCCTGAACTAGGTTATAAGCCCAAATAGCTTTTCCAATAATAAAAATCACCGTAAAATCATTTGCAGCTTTTTTCCCTACATCGCATCTGGACGAATACACGCGGATGAATTTTCTTAGTATTTTCATAGTGTGCTACAGTATTTTTGCCTCAATCTCATTATAGTGGGATTCTTTCATGGTTATCACATTCCAGTTTTCGTACTTTAACGCTAAAAACGGTAATATTTTCTCGACGTCAACTTACCAAGTAGCAGTTTCATCCTGAATTTGTTCCCGATCGAATGATGACATCCGATGAAATGAGAAGCCTTTTATTGGTTATCTCTTTATCGCGTAAGCCAACACTCAAAGATACACCCGCTAATCCTGGTCAAGTTGCGTTGATGGAGAGACAATCCATTGACAAGACGATTCTGACAGGTGCACAATCCCGTCTTGTTATCGCTTTTTCGATTTAGGTATTTCCCTCGCTTAACGTTCTAAGAGGAAGTCGGTTGACGAAAAAAAATTTGAGTCAATTTACGATTGTGAGCGTTTTTTCAGTTCGCTACACGTATTGTTCAACATATTGGAGGGCTTTGACGTTGATGTACGTTGTTGACACGACAAATCAGCTCCCATGTTTCTTTTTCTTCGCTATATCCTCGTAAAAAACGTTGCAAATTATTCCACAATGGTTGATTTTCCCTTGGAGCAAGAGTATGGGGGAACTGTAGACTCATTCCAATCGGTTTAGCGCCCAAAATTTAGTGAAAAATGGCACCCCACACGCCTAGGTACCAGAAACCTGGAAAACCCATTTTGACCCGTAGCCTCATCCAGAGGGCACCGATCGTCCTAGGACCCATTTCATTGGATTCAGCGTCCAAAATTTAGTGGAAAATGATACCCCACACGCCTAGGTACCAGAAATCTCGAAAACACATATTCGAAATGGGTAGATAGGTATGTACCCATTTTGAGTCATAACCTCATCCAGAGGGCGCCAATCGGACCGGGGCCCATCTCAATTGATTCAGCTTTCAACATTTTGTGGCAAATGATACCCCACTTGCCTAGTTCGAGAATCCCAAAGATCAGTTTCAAATGAGACGTTTCCCGAATTTGCTTTGATCGGGCTAAAAAGTTTCGAGGACCAATTGGAGCAGGAAAAATTGTTTGAAAAATAAATTTTTTACTACCAAAAGCGGTCTGGACGGCGTACGGCGGACAAACTTTTTGGTTTTTTGAACTTATCATGGAACGCTAACTGTCAAATATTAGTGCCAATAGGAGCGGATTGTTCGATGAATATTTAACCAAAAATGTGAAGGAAATAAGTACATTTTGAGAAACTTGTGTACATTCACGCGTAGATACAGGTTTTGCAGCTCATCATCGCTTTATGAATTAACTTGTGAGTAAAGGTAAAACAATAAAAATCTTAAATTGTGAGTGGAAACGTAGCATAAGGGAAAAAAGTTGTAAAATTCTTAACTGGCAGGTGGTGCAAGTACAACTCTCACACCCAGTAAATAGGAAAATATGAGTTTGTTATTAAGAATATTAAAAATTGTACAAGCTTAAAAACATTTGTGTACGAAATTTGTTGAAAGCTTAAAAAGCTGATTGTGATGCACACAGTTATTCAGATGCCACCGTAAGACACAGTTGAGTTTAGATATCACCAAATTTCGGGAAAACTTATTCATGTTGATTAGTGGGTTGCACCCGCCATGATATTTGCCAGTTAGGGATAGAGATTTCAGAAGTTGAGAAATTTTGAAGGGTATTTTAGTCAAAATCTCTTCGTAACTTGAGAACGTGAGTGGGATAAGGAAAAGTATTCCAGAGGAGCTTTGGGGGGCTTCAGATAGAGAGGCCTTTCTATAGTCGTGGTGGGGGTGATTTCTCCCTCACCACGCCACTTCACCCTCAATAGGGGTGCCTGTCTCCCAGGCAGACGCCCTGTCTACCGTCACCCTTTTGTCTCCCTTTCCCAAATTTTATTTTGGCTTGATGTTTTCATACATGTCATATGACACAACGCTGATGTACAAAAACCACATGAATAACTTTTCCGGACAAGAATTGCCAGCCAGTGCCCATAGATGGGCATATTCAATGATGACCTCTTTTTGACTTGTTCTCTCAGGTGATCAAGATGCTGGTTGCCGTTGTCATCATTTTCATCATTTCCTGGGCACCTCTGCTTTTATTCAACGTTTTGACAGCGTTCGACATAGTCACACCTCTCCAGCCTGGTGCCACCAAATATCTCAAGACCGTTTTTCATTTGATGGCTTATTTCAACAGGTAGGTGAAACGTCGTGAAATAATTAACCAGAAATCGGCGCTAATCACGTTTGTATATTTACTTTATAGCGGCCATGCCAAACACACCTCAAACACAGACAGTAGCTGTCGGCATGCGAAGAGAACACGATACGATGATAAAGCCGTCAAATCTTGAAGTCTGTTATCACGATGCCTGGTATTAGCGTTGAAATTAATTTCGTTTGGAGAGTTAATCAACGGGTTTGACGCCGCACATCATCAAGTAATCTCCATCACGTCATCGCCATCTCGAAAACGGGTTTAAATTCGGGCTCCGAATCAAAGAGGGATTGAGCGCACGATATAAGCGATGTTGATGGATTGGGACATTATTTAATTAGGAATTTCAAACACAACAAAGGTTTTAAAAAAATGGGGGACGTTTTTCAGGAAGCTAGTACCTACTTAATCAGAATATCATTTCCCAACTGATAGTGTACAAGTTGTGAGAGAGGAAAGAGTCGTATGATGCACAGAAGGTGGATTCTCATGACAAAAAAATCTTTTTCACTTTTTAATTAAAGCACAGTTTTTGCCTGAGAAAAAATCATATTTTTGGGGGTTTGAAAAAATATATATATATTTAAATGAACCTAGAATGGTTTTTACAAGGAGGACTCCTATGAATGAAATCAATCATGTTGGTTGGACATTAATAATGGGATTCATTTGAGACCGCAAACAAAGAAGTGCTTTCTATGGGCGACAAAGGTAGGGGAGCTCATGAACAGACCTGTTGAGGAGGGGTTGAGAGTTAGGAATTCCAAAGACTGGCATCTGAGATCCAAGGCGAGTTTTGGAGGTTGGCCATGTGGAGGAAGTGCGTCGTTTAAAGCAAAGCCTCGTCAACTGCTCAAAGGAGAATGTGTTGTTCAGGTAATTCCAGCAGGTGCTCACCTCATAGAGCGGTATGAATACAAACATCGGGATTTTGAGGAAGATGGTGAACACTGATGATGGATCTTTAGAGCATTTATCAATTCCTTCATTACAGTTCTGTAAAGGCAATAAGTGTACGGGTTGGTCCCATTAGGCAATGTAATTACATTAGACAGAGGGTCAATCTTAACTAACATATCAGCAGTTAGCAATCGCTTTTGATGAGAGGACGTCATTGTCAAGCTAACTAATGATGGTGAAGGAGATTGTAGGGGTTTATATAATGTAAGGGCTAAGAGAAATTTGATTGAAAGGATGTTCATTAGGGGAGGATTAGAGGATGGTGGGGCGTCTTGGTGAAAGGAAGAAGGTCGGATTCTACTGTTGGAAGAGATTTCTAGAGCAAATAAATGGCATTTGTTTTGTTATAGGAATATTTTAGTCAATACGAAGCAGAAAACCACAACGACATACATACATAGACAACAAATATCCAAACCTGACCTTTACAACTGGAATATAACAAGCACCCTAAACATATTGGACCCATCAATTACATGGACTGGCACGGAACTCCAGTATGGCATATACATAAATCCAATCACAACCGACATAACAATCCAAGCCGCCTCAAACCGCCCACAACCATACAAGAATGCAGCCTACAGACACATGATCTGCCAATTCAAAAACACACCCCTCACACAGCAGGACTACTAAAACATCATCAACCACATAGCAACAAACGACGGATACACCCCCATTCCACTGCTTACAAACTTTTGTCAGAATTAACACAAAAAAAAAACGCTCAGACAACAGAAAATCTAACCTCAAAACAAAACTCCTCTTTGAAACATAGAAGACGCAACATTCACAAAATGGCTAAAATTATCCAAAAAGAAGGACTACAAACCACTTTCAAAACACATAACTCATTACAAAGGAATGATAACCGCCATAAAAACAATGGATTATACAAAATAACTTGATTTTTACTGAAAAATCAATTTGAAGTACACATGAGATCCTTCAGAACTGACAAAAGTGACTAACCTTGGCAAGCCACTGACTTGTATAAACTTGTATGGAACTTTTTCTCGCAATTCACCAGAAAATCTGTCAGTAATGCTCGAATTCCACTCTATCTAGTGCCATTGGGCGCCATCTAGCCTTTATCTCCAGTGTCAAGTTACTTCAGTTACATAGGTAGCCTGGTTAATGGAGCTATGCTTATCTTTCTGCTCAAAGCATTGTTGCATTTATCTGCGTATCCGATTCATCCCTTGTGAGCGAATAGTAATCATCTGCTAAAATTCAAAGTGTTCATGACAATTGAAGCTGTAACTAATTTCTGTTGCTTTTCCAGCTGTGTGAATCCTGTTGTGTATGGCTTCATGTCAAAAAACTTCAGGGAGAGCTTTGTCAAGGCGCTGTGCTGCAGGCGAGGAACAGTCAGGAGGCAGCTGTCTGTCAGCCACACTCGTACAACGTCACTGAGAACGTACATCAACTAGGTGAGGACTCAGCATATTGATGATTTGCAGTTAAGCGAGGGTTTAATGTTCAATTTGCAGCCCTATCGAGCAGACCTAGTTAGATCTGCCTTGCATCCTTATGTTATCCCTTTGGCTGGTTGAGATAGATGCATGATAGTCAGGGGTGTAGATTCAGGGGTACTGCAGGTGGCGGGGGTACCCCTGACATAAAGAATTAAAAATACTCTATTGATTGATAGAGACAGGAGAAAAACGATGCAGCTTACCATACTGTCAGTCACAGTGGAAAAGGTAGTTCATGACTATTGTTCTCATTTTCTGCAATGCATCTAGGATCCACACAAGGGCAACAGTGCTTATCCAATCTTTCTAATACCTGTTGAAACATTTTGGGTCGCAAAACCCTAAATCTTCTCTGTAATGATGAGCTTCAATGATCATGTAATTGACCTTCTTGAGAAAAGTGGACAATTGATCTCATTCACAAATAATGATGTCTAGTCATTTCTTGCAATCAATTATTACTCAAGCGCATGCAGATTTCAAAAGAATTTCTATTCTGATTACCCATTTTCCTCATAAGGAGGGATGTTAAGTTAGACTAGGTGCATCGCTTTTTGAGTGAATTTCTAACCCAATCAATGTCACGAAATGTGTCAAAACCAGTGCAGAAAGGTACAAAAGGAGGGAGGGAAATGCCATTTTGCAACAAGGTCTGACTGATGATGATGATGATACATGCTTTTCCAGGTATGAGAATTGAGAAATGCATGTGGCAAGACCAGCGCATTTACACCTGTTGAATGAGACAGTAGCAAAGCAAGACTTGACCACTGAAGTGTGACTATGAAAAATAACCTCTTTGAAAAAAAAAACCCCAAAATCAATAAAACTACTTTCTCTTAAACATTTCAGCTTGATGTTGTCTATACTTTGTTTTCTGTTTCAGCTACTGCCTTGCAGAATGAACGTGCTTGATGTGAACCGCTCTTAAACTCCACAGAAATGTCCTTCTCTCTTTGGCAACTTGAGCTCTCCCTTAGCACGTCAAGTATAGTTCATAGGTACTTTTCTACTTCTCTCCCCTGTTGTATGGCATACTCTCCCTAGTCCTCCTTTCCAAAACGAGGATGGAATTACTGTACATTATTGTACCTGTATATTACAAAATGAGAAGGATTGAACAGAAAGGCTGAGCAAGGATTGACATGTGTCAATTGTTGTATGTTAACATAATTGGGAATGTGTTACAAACTGTATATAACTCGTGTGTTTATATTTTCATTCTTGTAAATAATTCACGTTTCCTCCAAATATGTTTTGTACTTGGCGTAACTTTTTGATCTAGCTGGTGGAGTAGAATCTGGTTAGAAGTCTTATTATAGATGTTGTCCTGTTAGAATAATGTATTGTGTGTAATTTGTTAAAAAAACTTTTCTGTAAGCTATTGATGAATATATTTGATTTGAAGTGTGTATTAAATAGCGAATGTGGGCCTAAAAACTGATTGTGTGAACATTGACTATTTTATGTGCATTTTTACCCATTTCCAGGAGAATTTACTTGAAGTATGTACTCATTGAACATAAAGTTAACAAAATCGGTATTTGTGCTTAACCAAACTTCATTGTTTCAAAGTCAGTAACTTATTGCACTTTATAATATTCTCAGACAGACTTCAAAGCTCTCTTTTCGCATTATCTGCCCCAGTACGTAAGTTCGAAGCAAATACAAAAAGAAGGAAGAAGTTGAAAGTTGAGAAGTGACAAGTGCAGAACTGTAAGTAGCAGACATGGCAAAGTGAAGAGTATTTTACTTATGGCAGCTTCAAAACACAGGGGCATTTGTACTAAACGGTTTTGAAACTTTTCTCGCAGAAGCATATAAGTTGAGTCAAGCCCACAATTATTTCCCCGTAGTTTCTGCGTGGACCTGTCAAGAATCCTCTTCAGTAAAGTTTTTACGAATGGTGCGTTACAACTTGTCAACGTAGAAACAAAAGCGAGATTTTGGAAAACGCTGACAACTTTTTTCTTCGAGGTAAGTGGTAAAGTATGGTGGTTGACAACTCGTTGAATGCCTCAACATCTCACTATTGGGACCTTGCAATCCAGCTATTTGCAACTTTCACTCATAAGGGCTTGTCTCGAGAAATTTAAGGTCTATTGTTGCTTATTTTTTTCGTGATGTTGGGCAAAACATATACATTTCATAGACCAGAAGTTTGTTATAGAAATTGCTTTGTTTTCTGGCGCTGAAGAAAAAACTTATTTTTTGACACATTCCTCGCGCATAAAATGGTTCACATTTTTGTGAAATTGTGTGAACCTATATTCTGAATTTAATTTAAAAGTGGGATTCCCGTTTGAATGAACCAAGTTCGTGTCCACTTTGTTGCCAAAAGAGCAAAGTCGAGCCAAGTAGGGAAGCACAGAGAATCAGGGAAAGGGCAGAAACGTATTGAGAGACATGTACCGAATGCCCTCTGCCGGGCTGAGTAGGAAAGTGCATACAGAAAATCATGAAAGGGCTTGCACTCCGAGAGTATGGTCAGTACCAGAGAAAAACCATATACTTCGTCATTACTGTGAAATCACCAGCACAGCGAGGACTCAGGTACGTTCTGAAAGAAATATCCTGACTAAACTATTTGACGTGCCATTGTACTGATTTGGATCAAGCCACAGTGGGATTGCTGTGGTTGCCGTGGTGACTGAACCATAGTGTGTGGTTCTTGAAACAGAGGATCGGGGCAGAGTATAAAAAGGGAGGTTGGCGCTCTGCCGGACCAAAAGGTCCCAATAGACTATAAGTATTATCCATTAGGGAATTGAGGAATCCGTCTCCTCTACTATAATACAATACTTATAGTCTTTTGGGACCTTTAGGTCCGGCAATGTGTCTAACCTCCCCTTTTATCATCTGCCCCATTCCTCTTTGTTTCACGAACTATACCATAGGAAATTGAAATTCATGTATACCGTTTAGGAATCGTTATAAATGGAAACGTGGCACACAAACAATTAACAAGGCTAGAGAGAATGGCGTAAATGACAACTACAGTAGAGATGGCAATCAATTTTCGATTTCCAAGAAACTCAATTTTTAAACTACTATTTTTTTTTTTATCAATTTTTATAGGTCAATGTTGTAGCAGCTATGACCTCCATAGATAAAGGACTGACAAACTAGAGATGTTGGGAGGGTTCATTTGGGGTTATATATGAAGTTGAAGATTTAGATGGAAATCGGTTGTAAAGCTCTGGTTATATCTTTGAGAATAAAGAGTGATTAACTTGAATGTGTCGCGAAGTTCTTAAGTATAAGTTTGCCCTGTTCCGAGATAGACAAACATAAAACATGGTGGCAGCGTGAACGGTGTGTGTAGTGCTGTGTGTTGTTTACATATGAATCATGGCAGACCCACCGGCGGACCAGCCTGTTGAGATGGTCAATTTGACTCTACTGTCACCCGAGGCATTTTCGTTCGTGCCGAACGAATGGGGTAGGTGGAAAACTCGGTTTCAACGGTATAGACGAGGTTGTGGGTTAAATAAAACGCCCGATGAACGCCAAATCGACGTACTGTTGTTTACAATGGGTAGTAGGGGCGACGACATTTTTGAGTCTTTTACACCGGCTCCGACGACTTTTGAGGCCACTCTGGCGGCATTTGACACCTATTTTGTTCCTCGGCGAAATCTCATCTACGAACGTGCGAAGTTTTTGAGACACAAGCAGGGGAGTGCCACTGCAGAACAGTTTATAACCGACTTGCATGGCCTTGCAAAAACGTGCGACTGGGGGGATTTACATGACAATATGGTGCTTCTAGTACTCATTGTGGGTATGAAGGAAGCTACCATTAGTGATAAACTCCAACTTGATCCCCAACTCACACTGGAAAAAGCAGTGACGTCCCTGAGACAACACGAGGAGCTAAAGCGTCAGAAAGAGGAGCTCAAAGATGTGAGTATCTCTGCAGTTGATAAGAGGGCCGAACGAAAACCATATAAACCTGAAGGGCCTAGGAAAAGTAGGGGTGGTACCCATGAGGCCAAGGGTGGAGGAGGGAAAAGGTGCAACAAATGCGCTCATGACTGGCACAAAAATATGGCTGATTGTCCAGCAATAAAAGCACGATGTGGTAGATGCACGGAAATAGGGCACTATAGTCGGTGCTGCACGTCAAGACGTCGACACGTCAGAGAGATTGAGCAGTCTGATTCTGAGGGTGAGTCTGTTTATGTTCCAGAAATTTTTGTTGGTAGTGTGGGTAAGGGTGACAATGCTTGGACTCAGAAACTGAGGGTTAGCTGTGAGGGTCAAGGCCTAGGGCTGATGACGTTCAAACTGGACACAGCAGCGGATGTCACTATGGTGCCCATTGACGACATAAGAAAGTATATAAGAAAACTGCCTTTGAAAAAATGCACAACCCGAGTTTTCAGCGCCAAGAAAATGGAATGTTTGGGGGTGTTGGGTACACTAAAGGTGGTCCTTGAACACAAGGGTAAGAAACATGAGGAAACTGTGTACGTTTCTGAAGATGTTACTGTTCCCCTACTGAGCCGAAAAGGTTGTGAAAAGATGGGCCTAGTGAAGAGGATTTTTGCCTTACAATCAGAAATTGATTGGGTTTCGGAGTTCCCAACATTATTCCATGGACTAGGTAATATGAAGGGGGAGTACACGATTGAAATGAAAGAAAAGGCTGTTCCCTACGCCATTTCTGCTCCTCGGGCCATACCAATTCCACTTAAAGCCAAGGTCAAGGTGGAACTAGATGAGATGCTACGAAAAGGCGTCATAGTTCCAGTAGAACACTCAACTGACTGGTGTGCTCCAATGGTCGTCAGCATGAAGAAAGGAGGAGGCGTCAGAATCTGCGTTGACCTTTCGAAATTGAACAACAGCGTGAAGCGACAATTTCACCCAATTCCTAGAATTGAACTTTCCATTCGCCATTTTGATATAAACGTGTACGTTCCAAGAAAATATAAAATCAACGCAGGAAATATTTTAATAAATTTTGAATTTACCAAAATAAAATTTCGACGTCGATCGATTTTGAATTGTTTGAATCAACTTGGTTACAACTATCTCTTCACATTGCTCCGACTTTACTCTCATTACCGAAGCAAGGAGGGATATGGCCATGAGTAGGCATACTGCCGTATAGTTCACGTGGGGAACCAGAAGAGCGCGCTAAGAACTTGCTTCGGTAATGAGAGGCATTTCTCACACCAACTGTAACATCCTCGGTGATAACGCTGATGATTAGATAAGCTCATAAAGATAATAAACTAATGAAAATGAATTGAAATACGTCTGGAATAGGGAATGTTGTAATTTAGCGCATCATTTACGTGGGAAAAAGTCGTATTGCCGATTTCATCATGAGCGGGAAGCCCGACCGACTGCCCGGAAAGACAAAGCACCGAACGAAAAAAAAACCCGATTAGTCGACTCAAGCCCGTATTCTTTTATATTAAAGGGATTTAGTTCGGCTACCTTCAACAGGTCTCTGCTACTGACCGCAATCCCATGTTGATAAGACAGTAATCACTGATCATTACCGTCAATGGGTGGACCTTCAATTATCAGGAATTGTCTTTAACTTCTTCTGTTTCTAGCTGATGTTAGTTGTGACAACACTGTGATGCAATGCAATGCGGGGGTCCCCGAAGATGGGGTAGGGGTCACAGCCGTGTTTAGCTTATACCGCCATCCGTAGGACCTGTAGATCTGGCAGTGCCGATGATGCTCATGACGTGGTTTCTTCCTGCCCACACAGTGCGCTGTTGGCCATGTCCATCAGGTTAAACAAGAAGTGGCCAGTGAGGATACAGACCATTGACCGCACGGCCAGTCCGCCTTTGGTAACCAGCCAGGTCGTCTGTTCCATGTCGCATCAAGCAAAGAGCATCCGAGATGTCGGTTACATGGCGCTTCCTGCTACCTACCTTGTCTTGGCCTGTGATAAACCGCCATGTTCTGCCTTATGTGGGAAGTGACTATGACTTACAGGTGGCGTTATGTAGGGATGAGCATCGATGGTCGATACTATCGAACTATCGATAGTTTGCATCCGATAGTTGATGTTTTCACCATCGATAGTTACGAACCGATTTTTACCACTATCGATGGTTTCTGGCGATACTATCGAAACTGAAGAATCTTCAGTTCAGTATTCAGTTCAGTTGAAGATGTGAATAGTTCTTCATTTTGTTTCATTGCTTTTTGTTTGGTATCAGTTACCTAGTATTTTTTAGCATGTTCCTTGCTGATTGAAACTAATCGAACTGCCTCGGGGACGAGTGAGTTCCATTTGGAAACATTTATCAAATGTAAATGACAAATCAGCAATTTATAGTTGAGGGCGCCACAGAAAAATGGAGTCAAATGTCAGTTGTCATGTTTTAGCGTACTTTCTACCTACCTACCAATGCTCTAATGAAAAATTTTTCAGCACATTCTTGCTCATGTTTGGTAGATTTAATTTGCACAAAACTGACATGTAGTTTCAATGAATTTCGTCTTCATTTAGCAGATTCATAAGGCACCAATTTTATTTTTCCAACCTAAACAAAAGTATCGATACTATCAAAAACTATCGATAGTTTAGTACCGATTGTTTTTAACTATCGATGGTTCCTTTCGATAGTCGATTTGATGGTGACTATCTATAGTTTTGAAACGATGCTCATCCCTAGCGTTATGCCCGTGCAGGGCTGTCATGTCCTGGCATCCAATTCACTTGAACGTAATTGGCTCAAGCAAGGTGTAATAGTGCCAGTCTCCTCGACCATCCCTGAGGTGGTTAAAAGGTTTCTTGCTTGGGAAGTGCTCTCATGCTGACCTGGCCGTCAGTACAAACCATGACGAGCCTGCCATTTGTATCTAGGTTTGTGGGTGTTTGAACGCTCAAACAGCTCTGTCTGGAAGACAGTAGTGTACTTATCTATGCTAAACGAGAGGGTGACTTGGAGTGGAACTTTATTGTTTCGCATTTCTGTTTAAAACTATGTTAACTACAAGATTAACTTCGTAATGAACAATTCTTACAACAGCTATCAGCAATTCATGCAGCGAAACAAGTTGATACAACCAAGAAAATGGTGAAGGGAAACAAAAACGAACAATATAGAACCTTCCGACATAACCTTTTAACTTCCAGTTGCTAAACGGATCAATTATACTTTTCTACCTTTGACAGTGTTGGGAAAATGTGGTGTGATTATAAGGAGAACTGCACAAACCCTGCAGTGACTCGCTTACTGGACCACTAGGCAACACTTTGTCACAACCATTATTGTGAAGATCAGCCAATGACCAACACAACCAAGGCGCAGTTCACCAAATACTGCTATTACCTCTATCAACCAGTATATAGTATCAAGCCAGACAAATAAGCCATTGATTTGATCCTGGTACAAAGAATTAATGAAACATGTTACGTTGATAACAATGTTTTCCACCAACATTTTTGGTCCACAAGCAGCTCAAGACAACAATTTAGAGTCTATCTGTCAAGAAAAGACTTCGTTCGCTGTTATTGCCGAATAAACCTTTTCTCGTTAACTACTATTACGTCACATTTCATCTCTGCCACGCCATTTTCTTTCTAGATTGTCCTGGAACTGCCAGCGAAGATGCCGGCAAAGCATCCGCATGCGCTGGCTGCCCAAATCAGAACGTGTGCGCTTCAGGCGTTGCCCGTGGACCCGATGCTTGTAAGTCTTCAATCGTTCAATATCTTTGGAAAAAAGTTAATTACCCTTTCCTATTTTGCAATAATTTAAGTTTGAGTAGTACATGGGTAGGCCTGTTAGTCAAAATCCACTTTATGGGCAACGATAACGTGTTACATTCAGAATTTCGATGGATAACTGGAAATATTAATTTCCAACAAATAGATTTCGGACAAATAAAGTTAAAATATTTATACATAATACCAATTTCCTGGCTGCGTTCTTGCCATTCAAGGCACGTTCGTCGTATAAACCTTCGCTGTGCCTGCGGGCGGGGCGTTTGAATCTCTTCTGCATGGATCCGCAGCGGTTGGGCGCCCATTTAATTAAAATTCGTTTTCAGAACTCATTAATTTTGTGAATTGATTAAATTGTATAACTCATTCTTCGTTCCGTTTGAAGTTGACATTTACTTGTCCAAATTTTAAGTTCAATATTTGTCAAAAGATTCAATTTATTGGTCAATAGTTGAAATCTATTTGTCTAATGTTGACAAATCTATTTGGCAAATTTGAATTTATCAGTCAAAAATTTGAATATATTTGTCAAAAGTTTACCTTAGCGTGTCAGTACTATATTAATTTAATAGTAAAATTAGAAGTTACTAATGTTGATTAAGGTAACACTGTTAGGTGGAAATTTTATGAAAATTTGCGGAAAATCTAAGGTCTTGTTGGTGGTGATTGCGCTCGTTTACGCCATTGTGGACGGATTCCAGAACATGTGAGTCGATCAAATAGAAAACTTGCTTAAAAAAAAAAACGAAATAAAATGGGGGAAACAGTGGGTGTGGCGGGTCCCGGACCCATTCCAATCGATTCAGGGTTCAAAATTTAGTGGAAAATGATACCCACACGCCTTGGTACCAAAATCCCGAAAACACATATTCAAAATGGGTAATATATACCCAATTGGCCCATAACTTCTTCAGTGAGTGCCAATCGTTCTGGGACCCATTTATTGGATTCAGCCAAAATTTAGTGGAAATGATACCCCACTCGCCTAGATCCCCAAAATCTCGAAATCCATTTTTCAAAAACCTTTTGACCCCTACCTGCCCAATTTGGTCCGATCGGGCTGAAAAGTTTCGAGACCGCCTAGGCCGGAACAGACCCCTGACCAAAATTTCAGATTTTTAGAAAATTTCTACTACGGCGGACGGACATTTGTTTTTGTAGACACCTTAAAACGCAGAAAAATTTTGACGAATCGAAGTTGACCTTTGCGTAACGAGATCAAATAATAAATAATAAAACGGCGGTTATTTTGCGAAAAGTCGCAAAAACCGCCGTTAGCTCAGTCTTATGTGTTCCTAAATTAATTTCCAAATATATTTGGAAGTTTCGTTTATATTTGTGTTCCTTAAAACGTATTGTGTGCGTATAAATCTAAATAAAATTATCTACACGTAGTCATTCAAAATCCACTCACCCCCGTTATTTTTTGAAAAACAGCTGTCGAATTGGTGAGAGCCAGGATGAGCGGATTGAAGAATAAACTGTTCGTTCTGTCCGGAAAAGGCGGTGTTGGAAAAAGTACCTTCGCTAGTCTTCTCGCTCGCTGCCTTGCTGCTCGAAAACCGGACAAAAACGTAAGTGGTCGACCTGGTTTTGTTGATATTTTTGTTATAATATGAATTTTTTAGTCGACAGACTACGATAAGCGAGGCAAAAAGAGTAAAATGTAACAAAAAATCGTCACGGCGGAAACTGCGCATGCGTCAAAATCTAGTGAAATCAGACTAGAAGTTTGTAGAATGTAACAAAAAAGCGTCACAGCGCCAAACTGCGCATGCGCCAAAGCAATAATACTTCTCAATAACAAAATAGCATTGTCATTGTCGCTGTCGTTGTGAATTCATATATAGAATCGAAAACAAAATGGTTTTAACAAGTGCAGAGCGGTCGCGATTATATCGTGCTCGCAAAATGAAACCTCCAAAAAAAGTGCTAAAAAAACTGTAGCTGAAAAATGAAATTCATCGTTAAGAAAGATTGCTAAAATACGGTTTTGTGTTTTCGATTTTGGGCAGTAAGATGTTTAAAAGCAAAATGGAGGATATCGATTGGAAACATGTGAAATATGCGATCGATTCTGGTCTACAGATATTCGATCTACTAGCATGCATATCTTGAAAACTATTGGAACCTTCGATTATTACGAGAGCATGAATAGAAAAAGTAAATAAAATCTTGAAAGTATTTTGATTGTATATTTTGTAGAATAAGTTTCCTTACAATAGAGTGTATAATGTTGATATATGTTGCATGCTTATACATGAAATTTCTGAAATTTAGAAATTTTCTGTCGACTATACTGTCTCTCTCGCGGAGTGCGAGGTCTTTGATTTTTTTTATCGTAATTTTCACATTTTTTAACCAAGTACCGCCTATGGAAACCTCCAGTGACCGGTTAACGTGCATTATTTAATGATTATTACTATTTTAAACTACTTTTACGTTCGTGAGGAGGAAAAAGCGAGTTACCTGAGCGTTCAACCTATTGTGGCTGAATGGTGCGTGCGGCGTTTGAACGAATTTACCTCCCACCGCCTCATTTCTCCAGCAGAGGTCGCTGGAGTCTTGTGCTGAGCTGTGCCCTGTCACTGAGACCTAGAATGGCATTATTGATTGGCGTTTTTTCTTGCAAGGAATCGTACGAAAATCCCCGTTCAAATTCAGATTGATCGATTTTTGAAGTTTGGACGTTGAAGTCGTTCAAATGTCGGGAATTCATTTATACTTATTATCGTATTTTATACATTTTGAGCATTACAAGTCCAAAATGGCCCTCTGCCGCCCAAGAAGTCAGGCTAAAGATCAAATAATTTATTTGTCCACAATATCGACAATTTTGGAGGATTTTATAGGTATTTTTGGCACAGCCAGCGGCCTACAGAAGAACATTTTGGATTGCGCATTCAAGCAAAAAGGTTAGAATTCGGTATAACAAAGGTTTATTATACCAATGGGAATAATGAACTGAAAAGTACATGACTATTATTGATTAATGATTATTCAACAAATAACAACCAAAACTATTTAAAAAAATTTTTTTAATCTGAAATTTTGGGTTAGGGAACCTCATTATGGTTCTAATTGGTCCTCGTAACATTTTAACCGGATTGGTTCAAATTTGGGAAGAGTATGGGTAAAAATGTGTCGTTTGAACTTCGATTTTTGGGATTTTTGGTTGGTTATTCCTTGAATAATCAATCTATGTTTTCATGCAAAAAGTCAATCTCTCCGATTCGGCTCAAAAAATTTTTTTCTGGGCGTTTCAAGGTGTCTAGATCAAAAAACCAAAATGTCCGTCCTCCGTTTTTGGTAGTAGAAAAATTTCTAAAAATCTGAAATTTGGGTCAGGGGTCTGTTCCCGGCCTAGGGCGGTGCTCGAAACTTTTCTGCCCGATCGGACCAAATTTGGGCGGGGTAGGGGTCAAAATGTGTTTTTTGAAAGATGGATTTTCGAGATTTTGGGCGAACTAGGCGAGTGGGGTATAATCTTCCTCTAAATCATGGACGCTGAATTCATTGAAGTGGGTCCCAGAACGATTGGTAACCACTTGAAGAGGTTATGGGTCAAAATGGGTATGTATCCCCCCATTTTGGAAGTAGGTTTTTGAGATTTTCGGGTATTGGACGTGTGGGGTAAATGCATCAAGTGCCTTAAGTGATCAAAGACATCAACCTCTCCTTTGATGACATTACGTCAAGTGCTTTAAGTAACCAAAGACACAAAAGTCAACTTTTCGTATGATGACGCTTATGTTGCGTCATGTGTCTTACGTGATCAACGACCGTACAAACCTCATCTATGATGATGCACTTAGCTGCGTCTTGTGCCACAAATGATCAAACGCAAATTCGATATTTTCTGTAATGACGCACATGTTGTGCTTTGAGTGGTCAAGAGCCAAACAAACCAAAGTCTTGATGCCGCATAATGTGCAGTTAAATGCAAAATCAACTTCTGCTATGATAACCCAGACGTTGCATCATCAAGTGTCTTAAGTTAGTGTGTCTCTTTCAAGTTGTACGACATCACACAAAACGGAAAACTGATAGTTTTTGCAATCTTATTACCTCAATGTGAAACCGACATTGGTTTGCAATACTGGAGGAACTATTTTATTACATCAAGAGCGGCATTTCAATGTAATCCTATATTTTGAATAAAAATTCAATGTTCTGAGGTTGACAAAAATGTATAAATAGAAGCGAGATTCGTCATTTTCAATTGGCCACCCACACTCGGCTAGTAGTTTCATACCCTCGTGACCCTGTTTCTCCCCTACGTGCGATGTCAATATCGTAAACAACCCTCCCTTCACTTAGTTACTCAACTGCTATTTCCAACTTGCACGAGAGAAACAGGTCGTGCGCTTGACGCCACATTCGTGAGCTAAACTTGAGCTTAATTTATTTGAGAGGTCGCGGTCGAAAATTGTTAATTACCGTGATGATTTTCAGAGAACAATGCCAATGGTGAAGCTCCATTCTGGTTGAATTATTTTAAAAATGTAAAAATTTGTATTAATCTAAAATCAAAATTGGTTTGTCGTGCCTTACAATAAAAGTCTCTTTATTTTCTCCAGGTGGCGCTACTGGACATTGACATCTGTGGCCCGTCACAACCCAGGATAATGGGAGCACTGCATGAACAGGTTTTGTTTTTATCGTAATGAAATCATTATGGTGTCGATTTGACTGGAAAACGTTTGGGATGACGACCGAGTGAAACGTAACGTGTCGTAAGATGAACAAAATTGTCAGAGTTTCCTCAATAATTACATTTTAATAGGTTTAAACAAAGGATAGGGCATGCGCTTGCACAAATGGGACTAATTATGATCACAGGGGTTGGTTATTCCTCGGACCAGGAGCATGGAGACTCATTCCAATCGATTCAGCATCCAAAATTTAGTTGAAAATTATGCCACACATGCCTATATCGCCGGAAATATATCTTTTTAAATACACATGTTAACCCCCTACCCCCCTAAATTTGGTTTTGATGACCAACTAGAGCCGGAAACGGGTCCCTGACCAAAATTTGAGATTGTTGAAAAATTTTCCACTGTCAAAATTGACGTGGGCGGTGGACGGACACCTGAAACGCCCAGAAAATTTGTTTGGGCCAAATCCGAGTGTGACTTTTTGCATGAAAACTATAACAAAAGCGATCTTCAGTTAAGCCTGCTTCAAAAATTTAGTGTAAGAAGGTTGTATTGCAGACAGTGGACTATGAATGTACACATTTTGAAAGAATTATAATGAAGAAGTGTAATGCAAATAATACCTGCGTTTGGTTAGTGATAAGTTACATTTAGTTTCCCAACCTCCCACTTGCAGCGCGCTGATCAACAGCCTGAACTGTTCTGTGCCTACCGTGGGCTATTCTAGTATAATAATATTGTGAGATAAATTATGCTTATCAACCCTCATTCTAAAATTTCAGGTCCATCAGAGCGGGTCTGGTTGGTGTC
Organism: Cyrtorhinus lividipennis; assembly: GCA_019603395.1. Taxonomy (NCBI): domain Eukaryota; kingdom Metazoa; phylum Arthropoda; class Insecta; order Hemiptera; family Miridae; genus Cyrtorhinus; species Cyrtorhinus lividipennis. Next base: position 17,282,845 of record CM034008.1, read on the forward strand.
CTGTGGTAAGTATTCATCCATCATGACCGTGAGCCTCCTGGTGTTGCAAGCTGCCATACAAGACTTTAAAAATGTAGCAGTAATCAACCATCACTAGTTTATCAATAATTGAGTCATTTTGTTACAGTACGTTGAAGACAATTTGGCGCTTATGTCTGTTGGGTTCCTCCTTGGTTCGCCTGACGACGCTGTAATATGGCGAGGGCCTAAAAAGAACAGTGAGTTGATGCCTTACAAGTTTTAACGTGATATGTTGTCTAGATGTGAACTTATCTGGTCAAAGATGCCTGTAAGTGGCCTGATATGCGTTCTAAGAAGTGGATCGTTCCTGCAGTCATCTGGCATGCATCCACTGTGCTGTTCTCAGGCCGTAAATCGACCTGAGCTAACCACATCCTCGGAGTATGATCTAGAGCACTTTTGCATGTGATCGCAATCATGTGGGAAAACAAACATATTATCAGGTAGGGAGAAGAAAAGTGATTACAAATGATGACAGGATCAAGCCTGGCTTGTTGCTCGATTGTTTCTGAACAGGAAACTCAACCATCAGAAGCAACAAGCAACATCCAAATGCTGGCAGCTACTGCCAAAGTACTATTGACTTGTCTGCTCCTACCCCACAAGTTACTGCAGCATTGACTAGGGGTTGGAAAACACTAAACAGGCGATGTAGCGTACACTTTGCTTACCTCTTTTCACTTCATTACAGATATGATAAAACAGTTTCTCTCTGAAGTCGACTGGGGAGACAGCCTGGACTACCTCATTCTCGACACTCCACCTGGGACGTCGGACGAACATCTCAGCGCCACGTCCTACCTTGTATCGAGAACGCCAGGTGAAGACGATGGAGCTCGCGCTATCCTCATCACAACCCCAGCCGAAGTTTCCATGGCTGATGTCAGACGCGAGGCTACATTTTGCAAGCGAGTTGGCTTGAAAGTAGTTGGCGTTGTAGAAAACATGGCTGCGTTCGTTTGTCCACATTGTAAAGTAAGTGTTTT